>VWZK01006037.1:88296-141978 GCA_013396935.1 Baryphthengus martii
GAGGAGCCCCCCTCTCTCTCCTCGCCCACCTCCGCCGGGAGCGAGCGCCGCGGCTGTGCGGAAAAGCCATGGGAGGCAAGACCTCGGCACCTGTTCAGCTGAAATCAAGGGCTTACAGTATACTGGGCAGCCTGGCTTGGTGGTAGGAGCGAGCGAAAGGAAGGAGAAGCAAGAAAGAAAAAGTGAGAGAGGATTGGAGCGACTGCCGCTGCCGGGAAAAAAAAAATAAAAAAATAAAAACCCAAGGAAGATAACTGGGAAGGAAAAGGATTTTCATGGCGCAGGCTGCAGAGCTAAGCAAGAAGACTGAAGGTTGCATCTCTGCTCTTACAGTCTCTAACTGTCTAGGTCCAGATAATGAGAGATTGTGTTGAGGATGCTGCTGCTGCTCCCCTGTTCACTGTGGAAGCCATCTCCAAATTAGCCATTACATATGGAAACTGGAGACCAGAATTTTAGAAAAAGGGATTAAGGCGTCTCGTTTTGGGGGGGGTTCTCTCTTTATTTGTTTGTTTTTTTTCTTGTTTCTTTTCTCTCTTTTTTTTTTTCTTTTTCCTTTTTCCTTTTTTTATATTTCAACCAGAACGTTTCCGATTTAAAAGGCAAGCCTCTTCCCGTGTGATCTTTCTAATTTACACTCTTTTCCGTGGGCTTTCTTACCTCCCTTTTTTGATATCTATCTCTCTATATATACCCATTACATTATTAGTCGGAATTATTATTCTTTTATTTTATTAAACACACACACCCCAAGAATCAGAAGGCGGTTGGGTATTTGTATAATGAAGAATTATGGGGCTCTTTGACAGAGGTGTTCAGATGCTTTTAACCACCGTTGGTGCTTTCGCTGCCTTCAGCCTGATGACCATAGCTGTGGGGACCGACTACTGGCTTTACTCCAGAGGGGTTTGCAAGACTAAAACTGTCAGTGAGAACGAAACCAGCAAAAAGAACGAGGAAGTCATGACCCATTCTGGATTATGGAGAACCTGCTGCCTGGAAGGTATTTGATTCCGGATCTCCACACCTCTCCCCTTCCTCTCCCGCTACCCCATATTTCTATCCCCTTCCAAACAAATCCCTCCACATTTCACCATTTTTTCACTTCGTTCCTTTCACCATGGATTGAGAGTGGTGGGCTCAGTTACTTAGGGTGCAGAGGCAAGAAGACAGGCAAAACATTCTCTGCTCCATTCCCTTCTTCCTTCTCCTGTCATCTGCTTCCCCCCCCCCCCTACCCCCCCCCCTTCCCCAAAATTTCACTTCCCCTCCAACTGGAATAATGTGTGTGTTACAAAAACACGGAGAGACCCTTTCAAAAAGCAGTCTGCTTGTCGTCAGCTTGTTTGTATTGCCTGGGAAAGCAATGCCAAAATGCTGTATTATTACTGTGTTCCGGCTGTAGCCACAGAGTGAAATAACTGCTCTCTTTGCAAATGGCTTATGGGCAAAGATAAGACTGGGAGTGAGAGGCAATGTGGGGAGGGGTTGACTGCAAAGCACTTCAAATGCAATTATTAGTTCACTTTAGGAGGTAAAAGAAGAGAGGAAGCAACCCTGTTATGTCCAAAATGCCTTGTACAGTGAATCTAATGATTCTAGTCTTCTGAAGCAGAGTTCAGAGCATTTCATGTCTGTAAGCAACCACATCTCCCTGGGCTGGGTGCAGAGGGGTCTAGTTGGCGGCTGATTGGTTTGGGGCTGGATTTTTTATCCCCGTTTGTTTGTCGTTGGGGGGTAGGTTTTTGTTTGGCATTTTTCTTTTTTTTTTTAAGGTTTATGGTAAAGGCTAAAAACAAACAAGTCTCTGAATGGAAAAATCAGCCTAAGTCTGACATGGTGAAACTGAACAGCAACTCAGTGACATGTCTGATGGCAAAAGAGACACCACCGCAGCCAACTTCTGGAATCAAACGTTCCTAAGGGAGGGGGAAAGAAAAGAGGGGCCAGTGATTCGCTTCTAAATATGTTTTGCTCAGTACTGCTATTGGCGTATGTGTGGGCTGGGGAGGTGGTCTTCAGCCTGTGCTGGAGAGACAGGGGCGAGCGATGTGAATGCGTGGTTTGTGTTACACACATAGCGAGAAGGAGCAAGCGAGAGCACAGGAGCGCACATTACAGCCCATTGTAAAAGCCCTGTTTATGAATCAGCCCCCCGCTGGAAGGTGGGCTGTTGGGGGTTTATGGACATCTAGGGACAGTGCCTGTGTCTGTCAGTGTCCACCAGAGCTGGGTGTGCCTGGAGCTCCCTGATGGGAGAGAACGGGGAGAGAGTACCGCAGAACTGATTTGCTAAGACCGGCACCGGGAGATGGAAGGCGGGGGGGGGGAGGGGGGAATAAACTGTGTATGTTCTGATGTCTCTCACCAAAGCAAGCTAAAGCTGCTATATGGAAATGGTTGTGTCCGGGAAGAAGCGCGAATTTCCCCCCTGTTCTTGGTGCAAACGGTTGAGTGATGGCTGGACATGTTTTGAATAGCTAAGTGACTTCATTGAGCGATGGTCTATTTGACGCATACTGCATTTAGTGCCCTTTGTCAACCCAAACTGCTGCCTTTTAACATATCCTGCAGAGGAGCTCTATGCTGAATACTATATGCTGTCTCCACGCCAGAAAATCAATAGCAGTAATTTAATGGGGGATATTTTAAACACTCTTGCTCACACACACGCACACATTTCCTCCAAATAGATAAATATATAGAGATATATATCAATAAAAAAATGAAAAGCCTTTCACACAGCTATTCATTACAACAGGGGAAGGAGACATCTCCTTAATTAAAAATTAATGGGGGCGGGGGGAAGGAAGCCCAAATGCAAAGCCATGCAGGGAAGGGAGGTTGCAGGGAAGAACTCCCTTCCTGATCCATGTCCCTAGGCTGGAGAGTGGAGGGAGGCTGGGGTGGAGGCAGGAGGTATGAGGACCCTGGACGAGAGAGGCAATGAATTCAAATCATGTCTATCTGCCCACAAAGCCATACCCAGAGGGACGCGGTCTGAGGGGGAGGAGGAAGAGGCGGGTGAGGTTTGTCAGATTGGAGGAGCTCGGGGCTTCTTCTCTTTTACATCTGACAGGACCCCACAGGCACTGTGGAGAAGTGGCTTACATGGCAAAGGAAAGTGCTAGGATGCTTCCAACTAAAAGCTCCGAAGTTCCCTCAGCCCCACAACACTGCGCTGTCAGCCCAGTCCCCACACTCTGCCTGTTGATGCTCTCCAGTGAGCTCAAACTGCAGCCTGGCACGAGAGGTGTGAAACGTAGTCTGAGCATAAGCTGCATGGCCCTGGCAGGGTGCTCTTGCTCGCCCCAGCTGTGTGAGAGTTGGGCTAGCCCATTCCCCCATCCCCTGGAAGCTGGGCAGAAATGGTGAGCAAGTTAGGAGGGTGCAATGCACCACACAGGAGCTGAGCCCAGCTCTGAGTCCCTAGCCTGAGGGCACAAGTTGCACCAAAACTTGGAGAAAGGCTCCGTAGCCAGAGTGGCTCAGCAGAAGGCAAAAATAGCCCTGTGACCACACACTGAGAAGGGCCCAGGCACAGCTTTGCCTCATGCGGTGGCACAGCACAGGTCTGGCACCGTCGCTGCCGGGATGCCTCTACTTGACTTCCCATAGCCCCACAGCCTGCACAGGCTGGTGTCTGGTACTCTCTTGCTTCCAGGACAGCGCAGCCCAATATCCCCACCAGTACCTGTACAGCAGGCCTCTTACTGTCACATCTGGAGGGTTATCTATCTACTTTCTTGACAGAAGGAATCAGAAAGCTGTCCCTGGTTGACTCACCCTCTCTGGTGAAAGCTGCCTGCTGGTGAGCAGGAGGGAGAAGGGTGCAGCAAAGTCATCTTTCCCCCATGATGCAGAGGATGGGCAGATTTGTGGAGGGAAGGGCTTGGTTGCATGAGACTGTGAAAAGGGTAAAACCCACGGACTCTGCTCACACCCTGCTCACAGTGTGGCAAGGACACCTGACAAATGGTGTGGGACAGATGTGCTTCTGCTGCCTGGGGTGGGTGTCAGGACAGGTCTATAGGGTGAAAGGAGGTAGTGAGGAAAAGGACGGGAGGTTTTGTAACAAAAAAGTAATCAAAGAAGGAGCCCAGACTGCCTCCTACTTCTGGTAGGAAGCTTCTGATGAGGTTGTCTTAATTTCTGGGGATGTAGGGGAACGCTGGCATTAGTCAACACCGTAGGCTGTCAGAGGTGGTGGACTCATGTTCAAAATACTGTGCTAAGTTGTCTTTTCTTGGCCAAGATATTCAGTAGCAAAAATAGATGTGGAGACTCAGTCTTGGGCTGTATACAGAGATACACTGTGGTCAGAATTACAGGTTCCTCTTGGAGAATTTGGTCCCCAGGTTTTCAACTTTTGTGTTCCCCTCTCTTCAGTAATTCTGTTCCCCACAGTTCCCCCTCACAGTGGGGAACAGAAGTGGACTTTCAGTCAGCATTCCCACATCTTTCTATTGCTTCGAAGAGGAGTATCATTTGGGATGTTCTTCCTTGATGGAGATTTCTTTCCCCCCTTTCTTGTGAAGCAGTGAGCCCCTGCTCCGTGGTGGGGCTAAAGCAGGAAGGTGATGTCAGTTCACATTACTGCAGATCACACTTCTAATTTTGTTCCTAATCTTCCTTGAGATAATTCTTTCTTAAACTTTGGATTTGCCCAAATGTGTCCCTGGGCCATTGAAAATCTTTGCCCTTCAAGAAAAGTGGCCTTTCTCAGCATAGGCACACCAAGCAATTGAGATCTGCAAGTTCGTGCCACACATGGATACTGCATCTTTTACAACTTTGAAATGGCTGTGGATCTTCCAGCCTAATTCTTTCTTGGCACCAAATGTTTTAAAACCATTTTTTATTATGAGTGATGCCTTGTCTAATTCTTTCATTAGCTCCTGTAGATCTCCTACAGGATCTCAAAAAGTGAGCGACGATGCCTTATCAGGGTCTTTTGAAGCAAGCAAATGAAATGTACTTTGTATCTGTAGGTTATTGGTTTTGTCATGTTGTCATTATTACTAGGAAAGGGATAGGTCTGGGAGGCTTTTATACTGAGAAGGCGAGAGAGCAGAGTCCAGGGCAGGCAGGCATGAGTGATGCGCATGGGGTTAGACATCCCTGTAGATCTGACTGGTGTGAAGGCAAGTAATTGACTGGATGTTGGTGCAGAAAATAATTCCTGCCTAGAGACCCTTCCCAAGGAAAATTAATGAGCTGATCTGTTCGTTTTCCAGGTTGTTATAACTAAACAGCATATAAGAGTTAAGTGCAGTTTCGGTGGTTGCAAAAATGAAGAGCTGACAGCAAAGTGAGGCAGAGCACAGGCAGTGGACAAGCTTCTGCCAGACAATTCTGGTGCTGCGTTGCTTCCTCACGCTGCCTTCTCCTGCTCCTATTTGCTCCTGGGCCACCTCTTTCCTTTCACACCCATCTTATGAGTGATTTTTTTCCTCATCTTCTCTCTTGCCTTTCCTGATTTCCTTTCTTTTACCCTTCATTTCTGTCAGTGTCCCTAGTTCTGCGCTGCAGAATTGCCTGCCGTCCTACTTCCAAGGATCCGCAAATCTACCAGGGTCCTTTCCCCTGACTCTTGCTGTCCCAAGCCAGGGTCTTTGCTGAACAAGCAGTGAAAAAGGATGTAGATTAAGTCAAGGTCTCCATGCCTTTGTGGTCCAGGACCGGGAGCAGCCTAGCACAGCCCTGAGGTGCATCGGGAGGCACATAGCTGATCGCTGCTGGCATTGCATCTGCGGGGGAGAAGGAGGATGCAGAGCTGGACAGGACTGAGATGAAGAGGAAGACAAAGGATTTTTAAAAGTGGGGTGGTAAATGGTGAGGGAGAATTACTTAGAATCCCAGACTTGGGTGGGTTTGGTTCTTCTCTCAGCTTAAATTCACACCTGACTCTAAGTCATCGAGAGGTCAGAGATCTGAGAGGCTGAGACCTGCCAACTCGATTCCTTTGTAAGATTTGACAAGGAAATGCTGTTCCTCACCAGTGAGATGCTAGAACTGACTTCTAAATTGCTTTTAAATTAAGAATCTTTCTCCTGACAGAGAAAGAAGAATGGGTTAATATTGTCCTGAAATGCACCAGAAATTGCCTTGCTGAAGAGAGTGAGAGCAAAATGCAGTGGGAGGGACATGGAGATGCAATGTGGCAGCAGTAATGTATAAAGAAATTACACAGAGATAGAACAAATGTCTCTTTGCCAGGAAGACCAGGAGCTATTCCTATCCAATGTTTCCCTCTTAACCCATCACTTTCCCCATGCAGCCCTCCCGAGTCCTTGTCTCACTTCGTTCTGGTTTGGTATGATCTAAAGCAAGAGTTTTTGGGGGAGGAGGACTGCTGAGGTTTGACAGCAGCATCTTCATATTTATTTAATTTAAAAGCAATAGCAAGGAGGTTGCCGGGGGGAGTAGGGAACATTTCAGGCTCTCAGCTGGCTCTGCCCCCTGCCCCTGTTTTAAGAGCAGATTCCCAATCAAGCATAGCCAGTTTATCCCAGGGGGAGCCCTCGCTGCTCCATTCTGCACTGCTTCTCCCTTCCATATTGCACCCGTTGTCAGGGGATGTGCTGCTGCCTTTTGTAGGCATGAAACCTTTCCCTTTGCAAGGGGTTCTCGGGGAGAGAAGGGGGCTGCTACTGGAGGAATGGGTTAGCAGCAGGGCTCTCGCTTTGTCTCCTCCCCCTGCAACCCCTATCCCAGGGCGACAGCTACCCGGCAGGGGAAACGCAGAATGCAGAACAGGTCAGGCATACACAGAACGTATTGTAAATAGAATACACTTAAAAGTTATTTTTCCCTTGCCTGTATGACCCCAGCTTTTTCCTTGCCCTCCATCTTTGACTCATTCTATCTATCTCCATTTTAATTTGTTCTCGTTTCCCTCCCCTGTTTTTCCTCTTTATTTTTCTCTTTCATCTTCATGTCTCTCTATGCTTTCTCTGAAAAGCAGCTTCTCCTTCATTATTTCTCCCTGTTTCTCTCTTAAGTTCTCTGAGGTCCATCCCCCTTGCTCTTTTTCTGTTATATTATCTTGTCCTTGCTCTCCTCTGTCCCCTTTGCTCCTGCCGTCTCATCTCTCTGCCCTTTTTCCTCTTTGCCATCTTTTTCCCCTTTGCCGTCTTTTTCCCCTTTGCCATCTTTTTCCCCTGGCTTTCCCTCATCACACATACAGCCATTCCCTCTAGCTGAAGGACCCCATCCTTTAGGAGCTGTGCTGTCTCTATGTTCTAAGGCAACTCTTCCTCGCTGGCTCTCCCCCTCCATTCTCTGGTCAGTGTCCCCCCTCCTCAAAGCAGTGTATGACACCAGTTGCTGTCACTGTCTTCTCTTGATCCCAGGGTACCCCGACTACCTCTGAGGGAGTTAAGATGCAAGCCCTTCCTTCTTGTCCCTCCATTGCTCGTTGCCTGTGGTCAAGCCAACATCCCTTCACTTTACTGCCTCCATCCTCCCGTGGCCGGAGGGCTCACTGGCAGCTCATCTGATGAGCTGGCTCATCTGCATGCAGCCAGCAACTGGGCTGGAAGGAGCTCACGGCAGCCCTAAATACCCTCCCTGGCAACCTTCAGACATGGATCAGGCCAGAATCCAAATGGAAAATAAGGGTCTCTGTAGCCATAACCCTGGGGCAGTTGTTGTGCACTATAGTGAAGGATCTCTGGTTGTCAGGAAGAAGTGTCTCAGCAAACAGTCATCCTTTTCAAGTTGTTTACAGGGGGGTGACTTTCTTTGAGACTCTTAGGAATCCCTAAGAGGGGTGAGGTGAATGGGGCTGGGGTCTCCAGGCCCAGTGGATCTTGAAGATCAGCTGAATGAGCCTCAATGAGTCAGGTCAGATGGTACCGCTATCGTGTGGGAAAAGCGGGATTGTGTACCACGCAGGGCTGTACATGAACCACAGCAGCTCACTGAATGCCAGTAAGAGGGATATTGCTGTGAGCCGCCCAGGGCAGCACATGACTGTAGAAAAAAAAACCCTCACCAGCAAGACCCCAGGCATAAGGAATAGAGCAGGAGGGACAGCAGAGAATGTGGGAGCAAGGCCTGTCCAAGATGGGGATTTTCAGAGTCAGAAGAGGGTTCATAAAAGGGGTACAGGGACAAGGAGGAGTAGGAAAGACGGTGTGTATGAAGGCAGTCTGCAAGACTAGACACGTTCTCCTGGAAAAGGAGGTGACTGAGAGGGAAAGTGATTGGATTGTATTAAATAATGAATGGGCTAGAGAAGATGGATCAGTAGCTCTTGATTTCCCCATTTTGTAACACACAGACAAGAAGACCTGACGTGAGTCACCGGAGACCCAGTTAAAGCTTTCTCATTTGATGCGTATCAGGGCTGTGGAGCTCATTGCCACCGGAGCTCCCGTGGCCAAGATTTTAACAACATTTAGCAAGCAAGTGGGCATTTACGACAGAGTTCACGAAAATTAAGCATCCTCCTAATGGATGTGAACAGCATTTTGGGTGTTTCGTAATTCAGCAATTAAGCCAGTCGCCATAAAAACTAGGATAACATTTCACAAGGGCAGTCTATCCCCCATCTGACTGCCATGTGGTTCTTGCCTCTTCTTTGAAATATTTGTCAGGGATTAAACGGAGCTCAGATTTACTTAGTCTGGCATTTCTTTTGTTTCTAGATGCTATGCTATGCAGTTGCAATATAAGATGCAAACTAGGCCTGCGTTTCTGCTGGTGTCAGTGACTGTCCTAATTTGACAAATTAACAGCAAGTTTAGGTATTTCTATCATATTTTTCTGGAAAGGATCTAGGATAGAGAGCAATTAAGAGCATATGGAATTAAGTGGAGTCCTTTTTCTTCATACCCCAGGGTATAAAGTAAGTAGTTAGCAATGAAGGTGCTATATATATGTGCAGAGAATTATTATTGTTGAAGTCCTTGCTTCCCAGAAAGCAATAGGCTTTGGGTCTCTTTGATGCTATCATGACTAAATTAGAAATGAGGTTGTCTCTTTTCTCTTGTATCTGTGGAAATGATTACTGAACTGGCATCTGGTGACGTACAGTACCATAGTGTTTCTATGCACAAGAGATGAAGGCCCAGTTCTCTCCTCTTTTGCACTGATGCAAATTCACCGGCTTGGATGAAGCCACATCATTTACGCTGTCCATGTAGGCAAGGGGAGAATGAGGCTGAGGAAGTGATGCTTTAAATAGCCATGCCACCAATGTCAGTGCGTGTTCTTGCTTTGCCCATGCTGTACCCAACAAACCAGACGCTAAATTCACTTCCAGTGTGTGCGCAACAGTCCCGAAGTTAATCAGATTCTGCACTTACTTATGCCAGATGTTTACTGAGTCCAGCAGTTCCTTTTTGAACTATTCCCCTTTTCATCATCTTTCATCCTCATCAGAAAAATTCAACATGGCTGCCCTCCCCATGGGGCAAAAATCCCCTTACAGACTCCTTACCTTGGATCAGTGAGCATGACGTGGTATGAAATGGCAGAGGTGGCCATGAAACCCCTTGCATTCACCTTCCTCTTTTCCTTCTTTCTGTATTTCTATCTTTCATTGAATCTCTTTTATTTACTGACAGCTTTCTGTCTCCCAACCTCATTTATCCTCTTTGTGTTACAGAAAAGCTCTCCCGTAAAATTCCAAACTACACAATCAGAGTTTTCATAACATGCCCTGCAGGATAGGTGAAACCCACTTCTGTTTCTGTGGCACAGGCCACTGAAGCTTTTATACAAACTTCCTACCAAATCTACAACTCCCTAGAGAAGCTTGTGGATTTTATCCTGCACCTCCTATTCCCCCAGAGCATATACCCCTACCCAATAGCTGTGAAAAACAGAAAATGAGGATGATACACAAAACCTTGAGAATGTAATGACATCCTATCCATGGGTAGGAATTTTTCTGATGTGTGTTTTTGCTGGAAGCAAACAACTATAAATTTCTGATTTATCGTGTTGTGTAAAGTATACGTTCTGTCAAATAAAGAATAACACTATCCACCTCCGTCCCCGTGGATTTTCTATCCCTTTCTGATTTTTCTCTTCCTATTTCTCAGTTTTCATTCTCCTCCTGAACACAATTATTTTTAGCATCTGTTTTATTTTTCTCCTCCCACTGCTTCATAACTACATTTCATTCTTAAATTTGCTATCACTCAGAGAACTTCTCTCTTTCTTCAGGTCTTGTTTATACCACCAGTACAGCTACATTGCAATGGATCATGCTTGAACATTGAGCATTTCCCAGGTTTATGGTCATTTACACTCGGTATCATAGACCAAGTACTGTCAATCAAACTACTTTTGATCCAACACTATTTGCTGACTTCTGCAACCTTACTGTGATCTGTCCATTGTAACCAATACATTTCTGAGAACCTGTTTATAGAGCTTTATTTCTTCCTAAAGATGTATCCTTTTGGTATTCTTCTTTCTTAGTTTCTTTGTTTTTTTTTTCATTCTGGGTTTCAATTTTTCTTCATTTTCTCCATCTCTTCAAAATTCATGGTTTTTTTTTCTCCACATCATTTCTCATGCCTGTCATTTTCTCCCCCAGCCCTCACCCTTGATGACATTTCTTCTCTTCCCTTTACATTTCTAGTCCATAGCCTTCCTGGGTAGGAGCTACTCCCCTTGATCACATCCCATTCGACCTCTACAGAGAGGTGGTGGAAAAGGATTGACAACTATGCATGTTTCTGTGTGTGTGTTTGTATGTGTGCACACGCACACACATGTACATGTGTAACTCCTTTCAGATATGGTCGGTAAGAAAGCTTGATGGTAGAGATGAAGTGGCCTGGCTCTGACTTTTGCCTTTCAGACAGCCATAAGGAGTCATTTCCAAATACAGATGCCCCCCAGAAATGCCTTCAGAGTCCAGGGTCTCAAGGGATCAATCATCAAGAATTTCTGCTGCTTCCTTTTAGATTCAAATGTTGCCCTTTTCTTTAGGCTGAGGGTCACAGGCTTTTGAAGGGCAGTGGCAGAATCATGAAAGAAGACATTTTTCTCTTGCTCATTTTTGAGTGAGGGAGTGAATGAACTGTGATAAATATTTTTCTGTATATAGCTAGAGCTGTCTCAAAGAAGTGGCAGAGGAAACAGATGGCTGAGGCCCTTTATAGGCAGCTGCTGTTGTCTCTTAAGGTGTCACCGTCACAAGAAAAGAGGTTGTAATTGGGAAGCTTCAAGATCAGTAGCGCCTGAAAGGACCCAAGCAGAAAAGAATGTCATCTTGTGCGAAAGGGAGATGGGGAGGGAGAAATCAAATATTCAGAAATTAAGTAATGGTACTTGAAAGGTGAAAGAAAGTACACGGAATAGTTTGAAGTAACTATGAAATATTACTGTATGACATGACCACAGGATGGATGGTGTGGTGGGTTGACCTTGGCTGAACTCCAGGTACCCACCAAGTCACTTGATCACTATCCCTTATTTGCCTCAGCACAACAAGGGGAGAAAGAATAAGATGGGAAGAGCCTGTGAGTTATGATAAAGGCAGTTTACTGGAAAAAAGCAGGAAAACAAGGCCGTGCACATGAAGTAAAGCAAAACAAGATCTTATTCTCTGCTTCCCATTAGCAAATGATAACTGGTTTTTCCCGGGAAGCAGGGCTCCAGTATGCATAGTGGTTGCTCAGAGGACAAGCGTCTTCTCAAATGGATGCTCCCCACCCTCCTCCTTCTTTCTCTCCCTTTTATACTTGAGCTGACATCATACAGTGTGGAATATCTATTTGGTCAGTTTGGGTCAGTAGTCCTGACTGAGTCCCCTTCCAAGATCTCGCCCACCCCATCTCACTGAACAGGGGGGAAAGATGATGGAAAGCCAGCCTTAGTGCTGTGTGAGTGCTGCTCAGCAGCAGCCACAACACAGACATCTACCTCCCAATACAGAGCACAGCACCATAAGAGCTGCTGTGGGGAACATTAACTCCATCTCAGCCAAATCCAATACAGGTGGTTTCCCTGCATTCAGGAGCTCATAGTTGACTACAGACGGTGTGAACAACACAGGCAGGGTGAAGAGCTGGTTTAGAATATTTTGGGGACAGCAAGAGGGGCTGGTGTCCAGAGAAACCAACTGAGTGAGCGATGGAGATACCCAACACACTGTGGAAATGCTTCTGGAGGAGAGAATACATCCAGGAATAGAATCATAGAATTGTTTTTGTTGGAAGAAACCTTTAAGATCACCAAGTCCAGTTGTTAACTACCAGGTCACCACTGTCTACAGGCTCCTAACTTCTCTAAATTGCTTCGGAACACTCCTGCAGTGTGTTCTGGGGATGAGGAAGTGTTGCAATTTGGCGTGGAAGCCTCTGCCCCAGGTATTCCTCAAATAATTTGCTTGCCTGGAGTCATATCATCTCAGTGTATACAGTACAAAGAGAAATTGTAAGCTGACCTGTAAGACAAGAGAAGTGGAGACATGTAGCTGTTCCCTCCAGAAACAACCTGGTCTAGGTTCCTTCATATGTTCCAGTCTGGGAGAAATTGCACAGTAGGCTAGACTGTCTTCTAGTCATGGAAATGTTTAAATCTTTCCTGTTTCCCTTGTGTCTCCAAAAGTAGGAGCCGTGTATTGCTTTCAAGGAAGAGAAAATTCACGGAAAAATTCAATAGGATGTTTGGGAGGAAACCAGGGAGAGTGGCAGAGTCTATCACAAAGTGCAAGGGTTTCGGGTAACAAAGCAGCTGTGAACAGGCTTGGTGTTGAAGATTAATTGGAGCTGAGTGTTGCACAGTGTCCTCTAACTGAGACATCTCCATTGCAACTGTACTCAATAATCTCAAAGGAAACAACTGCCAAGAGCAGAGCAGTGCAGCTGTTTTGCTACAGGGAGAGGGAGCAACAGAGAAACTAATATGTCTACCCCGCCGAGTGAACTGCAATGCAAACAGCAGCATGGCACACAAAAGCACGGGACTGACAATTTTCCCAAATTTCTGGTGACTGCCTAATCATTGTACCACTCTTCACTAAACATCACTCCAATCTTCCCTTCTTCGATCGTCACTTGGTCCATGTGTTCACAGGAAAGCTTTCCAGGAATTAATTCCAGGGGCTGTCTAAGATCAGAGGAAAAAGGTGTTTTTCTGTGTGCTGCATCATTACAGCTTGGCCCACATTTGCAGGAACAGTGAGGGGGAAAGCTTTCAGAGCAAAGTAAGACTGTGAGAAAGAGCACGGTGAGGATGTAAAGACACTAGGACCAGGAAGAATTTATGCTCTTCTGCAGAAACTGAAGGGATAGGCTGTTTCCTCATCAGCTGTGGAGGAAATCATCTCTGTGTGATGGAAACAGAGGGAGAGCTGTGTCTGCAAGGGTCTGTAGCAGCTGGAAAACACACCCGGACAGAAAGAAACACTAGGCAAGAAGGAACCCAGGAACTGACCACGGCAAGACATGGGGAGGTAGTAACAGGACTGCAGTGTGAATGCTGGAAGGAGATAATGGAGAAATACCATTTGAAAGAGGAGTGTGTGTCAGGAGAAACCCTAGGACTCAGAGGTACGAGAAATATGAATTGCTGAGACAAGCAGGAATATCAGCTCAAGCTGATGGATGGAGAGACTTCCTCATCCATCTTCTCTGCCTTGTGGAAAGGGACACATTTTCTCCTGCCTAATGCCAGCATCTGCCACCCCTAAAGGCCTTTTCTCCCCCTCTCCCCTGCTCCAGCTCATGGGAGAAAAAAGAGTTTAGACACATAGACAGGTCACACCAACCAACCAACCATGGACCTGCACCAATTCAGAAAGTGTAACTAAAGGTCATGGCTCCGTGCAGTAAAATCTGGCAAAGGAAAGCTGGGGAGAGGAAGAATCGAAGGAGATGGAGTATAAAAATTTTGTCTCAACTTATTAATGCCAAGAAATTTATCTATGTAAGCAACTTATGGCAGACATGGCCACCTCCTTCACTGAGGCTCTCTGATGGTCTCACAGCTGTAAGCACATGAATTTGTCCTTCTTTTGGAGGCCTGGGGTACAATTTTTATGCAGAGAACCCATGGTTTGGCCAGATTATCTTTAGTAAAGCAGGAGAACCAAAACTTCATCCTCCCCTGTCTGCTGCTCTTCAACAGCGAGTTTCTGAATATTTCACTTTCATTGCCATTATGCTGTTGTGGCTGCAACAAAATGCTTCACGTAGGGTGTAAACACCTTTGTACTAGACACTGTGCATACACAAAAGCTGTCGCCCCTACGTCAGAGAAGTGACAATCTAAGATGACAAATGACATATGAAAGGCAGCAAAGCAGAAGAGAGCAAATGTGTAGAACTTGTTTCTGAATTGTTGCTTTTGACATCAGTTAAGAGAGTATTATACCTAGAAATGACTTCATCTCCTTCTCCAGGCAGAGCATAATGCAGAATAGGGTGTGTCTGCCCAACACCAGGCAGTGCCAGAAGGAGATACCCGAGTGACTCTGAGCAACCCAGCTTAGGTATTTCAAACCCTAATGGCTACTCAAGCATGGTGCTCTGCGCAGGCAAATTAGCGGTGTGTCTGAGAGCTGTCAGGATGCAGCACTTACTCAGGTGTGCTACTTCCAAGACCCATGCAAGGTCATGTTACATTGCGCCATGGAGATTGACGGTAAGAGCCTCTCTCGGCTCTCAATCCAAACCTAATACCCAAGTCCCCATACAGGCATGCCTATGTGGTTGGAGGGAGGTTTCCCCATACTTGATAAGCACAGGTGGTCTAAAAAGAATGAATGATCACATCTCATTCTGTTCCTATGGGAGGGGTACTGTAGTATCTGGGGTTCTGAAAGGGAGCTTGGTCCCAGACTTGTCTCTGGGTGCTTGAGAAATCTGGGGCCAGAAGATGCCATCACAGCTGGATTTCTCCTTTGCAGCTTTAGCAGGCAGGGCTGAAGGACACACAGACTAATCTCCATGTGACCTGCAAGTCCTGTCCTTTTACATGAGGGCTGAAGCTTGCTGAAGAGGCAATGCTGGAATGCTTTTGCCCGTGTGGTATCTGCCCTGAGGATACATGGCCACTTCTGTCTCTAGGCTTGTTGCTTACCAGAGAAAATTCATTGGATTCATGTCAAAACTGCAGGATTTACCAGCAATGAAATAGTTTGTTCTGAAAATAAATAAAATCTGATCTGGAGGTGGTAATTTACTCAGACACCCAAGAGATCACTTATTTTGAGTATGTTGTTTAATTCTCACTGAGACTGCTAGTTTTCTGTCATTCTTGATCCTACTTTTCTTGAAAAAACAAAAGTGTAAAATGTTACATGGCTTCTTCCCCATAACAAAAACAAAGGAAAGGACTCAGGTAGAGGAAAGCTCCATGGCCATCACTTCACTGAGCTGCAGCATAGTAGGAACAGAGGCTGAACCCACATTCCAAAAAAATTCTTAAGACCTATGTGAAGCCCTGCTCTTCTTTGAGATCCACGTGAAGAATTAGATCTCTGCAACAGCTACACAGTCAGTAGCTTTTCCCAAATAATGAACAATCAGAAATACTAAAAATAGGCTGCATTGGAACATCAGTTCAGCCATTTGGAATGTAGAGCAAATGGCACTGAATGTGTTTAATGAAGTGAAAGAGCTTTGGTTTTGATCACTGAGCTATTGATAAATTGTTGATAGGTGATCAAATGTGGACTTTGTTTTCAAATGTTGTGACTTTATGGATCTGCCAAGACCCTCTTGAGCTACTCTTGTTCCTTTTATTGCTAATTACACAGGACTTCCTGCCCTTTTCAGGACCTAAAATAAGAATAATTTTAATGTCAGGATTTTTTTTCCAGATAACAAACATTTAGCCTCTGGGCCAGTGATCAATTTTCAAGAATAAATGTTCATAGTTGTACCAAATCAGATCCTGGGAACTGGGTTGGATATATGAGAGAAGATGACAAGACGAGAGGCAGATCAGTTCACATCTCTACATGCTGTTATGAGAATAACACCAGGGTATTAGTTTAGGAGGTTGGTGAGATTGAATGAGGGAGAATCTAGTTTTAATTGTACCATGGCAAAATAGTGGGGAATCAGAGTAGAGTCTACAGCTGAGGGGATATTTAATTTTCATGCAAGGAAGGAGGTAAGCCAGGACCCCATGGATGTTAGACCAAGGAACATGCAAAAGAAATAAGAGAAACTGAGGCTCTAATAGGAAACTATAGGTCTATTATGAGGGCTGAGACAATACTATTGAACCAATTTAGTTCATGACGGATTTATTGGCTGTCCTTCACATGCGGACTAGATCTTCCAGTTTGTCTAGATTATACTCGGTCCAGAATGACAGAAGAGGAGAAAAGAATCTACTACTGTCACATTCACATGTCCCTGAACTTATGTTATCCAGGATTTTTCCTACACACAGCATGTCTTCAGATGGAATTTAAGTAAAAATCTGTATTGATTTATGCTATTAAATGGGGTGAAACAACTGGAATGAATTTGAGGACTGAGCCCTGTATCTACGCTCTGACATATGCTAATATGTTACTTACTGGACAGTTTGCTTTGCACCTTGAAGCTATCTCTACCTTTACTTCAGTGGAGAAGAACAACAGTGTCTTTCTCGTGGTCTGCAGGAAATCTCAAACCATATTTGTGATATCATTTGTACACTTTACAACAATGTTTTAACACTGTTTTGCTTAATACACACAGTCCTTAACAGTTCAATGTTAATGTCATTGGGGTGGGGGACAACATCCAACCTGTGCTAAGCCAGTATATTAATTAATCAGCTGACTGAACATATATATTCTGATTATAAACTCACAAATTATTCAACTATATCCTATTAAGAACCAGGTTTTCCTTTTAACTTTAACTGCAAATCATCTGTCTATCAATTACAATGGGCTCATACCTTAGGGTGGTGAGAGCAGCAGAAAAACTTAAATGGGTTGCTAGAAAGTGCTATAAGTAAAATAGAGATGTATTTCATTAGCATTGGGTGGATTGGTCACTCTTTAATTGGATGAATCACCCAATGGGTGTGTTCCCAAAGCCAATCAGAACATGCCAGTTCAGTAGAGCCACAGTGAGCAACGCTGTGCTGCGTCATTCGGCGTTCTCCGGTGAATGATTAAATCCATGTCATTTGTAATAAATCAAATGTTGTCACAGGGTCAATCTTGTGGGTCATGTTAGGTTGTTGTGGTGATTTTGCACTGGTTATATCAGTTAGTGCTGTATCATACAGGTTTTTGCTGGGTCATGGGGCCGTGCTGGGTTCCTCAGATACCACCTCTTGAACTCGCCAGGAGCCCTGCTGAAGTACATCAGGGGAATGATGAGAAGGATTTGCTGCGTAGCCTTCTGGTACACCTGGTCATGGCCTTGTCTCATGGCTGAAGTATCTCTTCTCTGGAAAATGTACATTTGTCTTGTTTATTTGCTTCAACAACCACTGTGATTTTTGTGATTTGCCCCTCCAAAACAACATCTGCCCAAGGCCCAAAACAGGCAAGATCTAGTCTTGAACCAGTGACTTCTTTCTTTTTTTTTGAACAGAAGACATCATACTATTTCAGTTAATTGTGTTGCTGCCTGACTCTCTAGAGTCAGAAAGAGATCCTGCCCTCGGCTAACACTGCTGCACATTGCTGGTTTAAGTTCCTTGCTATGGGGAAACCCCCTCATAGCCAGGAAATGCAGAAATTTCCCCCCAGTTAGGGGACGTGGTTAAAGGACCAATAGTAAATGATACAAGACACCATGTTCTAGGAGTTCCCTGCTTCAGTTGTACCTTGTTTTGAGTTATGATTTGGTCAGGTATATGTTAGAACAGCCCTGAGGTGACTATAATGTGCATCACAGACTAAGCCAATCTCTTCTGGTCTGGTGGTCAGAAAAATGCAAATGCAGCACAAAGCCACCTTTAACCCTCACACCATCCATCCTGTTTCAGACACCACTGAGAAAGCTGGAAATTCACAGCTGCCCTACAGAAGTCACTTTGAATAGCAAGAGTTTAAAATGTTGGCATTTTTATGCATAGAAAGATTGCTATAGGATTTTTTTAAAGATCATTATTGGCCTCCCATGAGGTCTCTATGGTTAGTTGAGTAGTAACTGCTTGCTTTCACAGAGAAGGAACATGAGAATAGTCTCAATAATATTTTTAAACCTCTCAAAATAAATCCATTTTCCATGACACACATGGCACCTCCAGAATAGAGAGTGGCAGATTGTGGTATGAAAGTTTTACTGGTACCAATCAGGATGACATTCCCAACCCACTAGTGCCATCGCTGGTCAGGTAAACAAAGACTAACAGATGATTTACTGAAGGAAATGTCCTATTTTTCATCAGCAAAACAATGCTGCTGCTGAGGTTTCAACTTGTGCTTTCTATGCATACCATCGCTGTCCTCTGCTCATAGCAACAGAAGTCATTCTGCTAGTGCATGGTTTTTTCACTCCTTGATGCATTTCATCACCCAGTGTCCCTGGAGCACCCCATGCCCATTTAACATGTGGAAAATTTCGGACATAGGAAGGTTAAGTGGTTAGCCAAGTATACACAAACACTGCGACAGAGCTGAACTCACTTTTCACCAAGTCTTAAGTCCATATCCAGATCACTCCACCGTCCTTCTGGAGCACTGTACCTAGCCCCACTGCCTATCACACCACAGAAGGAGTATTTCTTGTTTGCCCAGTGTGAAGTACATAGGTGATCTGTAAAGCACCATGGAAAGGTCATGGATTGCAATCAGTAATACATAAGAGCAAATTCAAGCTCTATAGTACTTTTTGCAAGCTCCCAGATTCTTTGAACATGGAAGGTCTCTGCAGGAGCCGCATCAGATCGTGCTAGTCTTCTATTAGAGTCTGTGAGTGAGCCATAAAGAAAAGTTATTCCCTCTGCAATTGAAATCAAGCTCATATTTTCCTCAGAAGAGCTATTTTAAGTCTTTCATTATTATCTTTTTTCTCTCCAAAGCAAAGTCCATTTGATACTCTGAGGTTGTCAGAACCAAAGGGGAAAGAGAGAACACTGGGGTATTGTTCTTGCTGCAATTGCAGAGTTACTTGGTACCTAAAAAAGGTTTTATTAAAAAAAACAAACCAACTCTATAATGCTTTGAGTGTGAAGAAGAAAACAGCAAAGGAAAAAGAGAAAAAGAAAATCCATGCTGTTGAAGTCTTGGGCAGTGTCAGAGAAGTAAGGCCTGAAGTTGACATATTGGGTCAAATCCATTACTACTACCAGTGAGCATTAACCACTGATTCTTATGTTCAGCAGTGATGCATGAGAGGCTAAGATGCAGATTATCTCATTTAACCTTTGTGATGTAAGAAGGATCCAATACTGAATTCCTGTGTACGTCTGCGACAGATGGTGTTTAATAGCAACAACAGTCACTGTGGGTATGCCTTTCCACATCTTGCTGGATTCCAGCTTTCTCCTCAGGCTTTCCGTGTCAGTTGTAACTCACCTGGAAAAGTTTTCAGGTGTGTTTTTCCACTGCAAAAGCAAGACATGGAAATGCATCCGCAATGACTTGCCACCGTAGCGCAGCCTCGTGTGTGCTACGTGATGCAGGCAAAGGCACAGTTTGGCACCTCGTGTTGCTTGCTTTCTTCCACACATCAGCACAAGAAATTGTCTCACCATTATCCACCCATTTCTTTCTCTACCTGCTTATCTGTGGTTTTTTTTCTTTCTCATTCACATTCAGCAGGTGCCTTCAATTCCCAAACATGTTCCCAGATCTTTTCCAATGTCAGGTGTGGAGCTAAAAAGGGATTTTCTGAATTTGATTGATCAGGTTGTCACAAACCTGGCTGGAAGCCATTTGTTGGACACGAATCAGATTGCTCCTGCAGAATCCAGATGCTGAGTTTCCAATGTGCTTTTAGCTTCTGGAGCGTGAAGAGAGACAAAAGCACTACACCTGACTGGGCATCTCCAGGGATGTTTGAGGAGCACAGAGCCTCTATGGACCATCCCTTCACGAGAGCTTGATCTCCTACTGTAGTTCCTTCTCCCTGCAGGATCGTACAACCTCCCCAGGTAGCTTAATAGCAGCCTTTCACAGAACCGTATTATGAGACACGAGCCTTCTTTAATTCTTCAGGCACTGCTAAATGTAACACGTGCGATAAAGATAAACTTTTGCACGTAATGTCTGAACCCAGCACTTCTCAGAAAATACAGACCATGAGAAAACAACAAACACAATGTCCCCACCCACTGTTTCCTTTCCCCTTAACTCATTGGGAGATCTCCTGCCTTCAGATTCCCAATTTATAATTTGTCTTTTCTGAATGTGGTTATTCCCTTCATTAAATTAGGCTTTTTTCTTCCAAAAAAAAAGTTCATTCCTCTCTCTGACATCCATTCTCTTCTGTCTTTTGATCAGGTTTCCTTCTTTGTTCCTCACCCAAGTCTTTCTTTAGTCCTTTCCATCCTTACCTGGCTTTGTTCATCTTCTCGTAATGTGCTCAGCAATTCCACCATCTCTGTGTTCTGTCTCAGTCATCACCCACCAGAATTCAAGGAGCAACTACTGTCAATGATGTATGAAGGGCTCGTCTGCCTAATAGTAAGCGGGAATAAACACTGAAGTTACTCCCATAGTCACAGCAATGTAATAACACCATCACACCAAGGAGAGCACATAGCTCATGCAGAGGTCCCACATCAACATGTGGCTCAGGACCAGCTGTCCAACAGCTGGAACACAGGGAAGAAGCATTTAAAACTAGTGCTATCCTAACAGTGTTGCAGGCTTACTAAGTACAATGACTTTGCAAGAGGTAGAGATACTTATCTCAACAAACGATTGGGTCCTTCAGCTGCTCATCTGGCAAATGTTCAGAGCTGCTGGCTCTGGAGGACACCCGTACACCTGGATCTTCTCCACCCATTCAAGATCCCTGCACAGGAGCTCAGAGCAAAACTATAAGATTGGGACACAGGTTATCTTCCAGCTGTTAGATGAGTCAGGGACCCAGTGCACGGCATAACCTGCATGTTTTTCTAAAGAGAAATAGGTGGAAGCATCGCGTTGTTTGTGGCTGCAGCTCAGCAGATGCTCCATGTGCATGCTACAATTTGTGAGAGGTGCTGTGGTATGATTTAGAGGGTAGAGAATACAGTGCTTTGGTTTCATCAGGGACATGGAGGTAAGAGAAGGCTTTCCATGAATGGGCTGTGAGTATAGCTTAGGGTATGAGACAGTCTTCCTATGCTGACATGCCCACACACAGACCAATGAACAGATCACCCTTGGAGTAAGGATGACTCGATGGGCTCTTATTATAAATGATCCTTGGCTAACAACATAGATAAAGCAATTTATGTCTCTTCCTGCATTTCTGAATAATCTTTAGTAGGTTGAATTGTCCATAAATCTATTGCTGTTCTTTGGATACAGGTGTGAATCCAAGGACTCTCTGACTCTTAAAATGATGAAGTTTGGCAAGCAGAAATCACTTTTTAAATCAAGGATTCACTTTTCTGTCATTTAAATACAGCAGGATGTGGTAACACATTTGAAGGAAGTAAGGTCTGATTCTGGTAAACTGAGCTGAAATCACTTGCCATTTTCAGAGTGGGATGAAACACATGGCAATTATAATGCAAGAAGCTTTATGAGGATGTCACTGTTTAAAAGCTGATTAGGGAAAAAAGAGGGACTTGGCATTCAATCTGGAAGGGCAGTAGAGGGAGGGATGGCTGCATGGCAGGACTCCTGTTGATGTATGAATGTCTGCACCATGGTGGTATTGTTATCCCCTTCTTGTCCTGACAATATACAGTCAACGGCACTTCAGGAGGTGGGTGGGGGACATCTGGTTAATGAGGAACAGATGGACATCATCGGATGTGCACTATACCTGCTCTTTCCTTAGCTGCTCCCTCCCTCGCTCTCTGATTCCTTCATTCTCCCCTGCAGCTGAGCTCTCCTTTCTCCTTCCTTTTAAATGGGAGGGAATGTTTGTGTGCTCCACGAGAAAGAGCAGTGAATGCCTCTGGTCAGGGACAATTGCAATACTAGCAAATGCAGATAGGAAATGTCTCAATGTACCTTTCTTTGGGATCCCTACATATTGTGCTGGTCCCCACTCACTGCATCTCCTTCCCACTCCAGTTCTTGGACCCATCATGACAGTGGGCAAGAGGCTACTTTCTTATGCTCCATTTCTTTGATACTAACTGTTCATAAATTTGAGAAGGACTTTTTTGAAGCCCATTCTTTGGGACTTAGCAGTTTGCCCCACTGTGAAAGGCATTTGTTTATTCATCCTGGCTCTCCTTTCCTTAGCTTGTGGAGGTGATTTTTAAAAGAAATGTAATGATTGGAGCTGGCAACTTGTATTTCACTTCTATCTTTTTGGTTCCTTCACAGCACATAGGTAGAATTTGTGTTTGTGCTTGTGTGTTCTCATCCAGTCAATGGGTGCCAGCAAAGTGGGTTTGTTGGTCTCCCATAAAAATCTGAAAAGATGAGTACAAACCAGATCCTGAGAGAAATACAAATTCCCAAAGGCTTGTGTATCTCACAGCTCAGAGGAGACAGCACAGAGTTCCTAGATGTGTTTCTACAAAAGAAATCTTCCTAAATCCCTGTGTTCCATCCAACACTGACAAAATAGCAAAATAATTCCTATCAAGTTCCAATTGGCTTTCATTAATACTGGTGGCTTTCATTGAGATTTTCTCCCTGAGAGATATGACAGAAAAATCAGTCCCTAAACCCCTTCTCGTTCCTACTTATAACAATTTTACTTCACTAGATTTATGCCTGCTCACAGTTACAGAGTTGAACTGATCCCTCAGTTTAAGTTACATGATGTGCTTATGTAACACGAGGACAGGGTTTTCTATCTTCCACCTTCTTCTAACTCACCAAGCATTTTAGTGTGGATGAGCAAAGTCCCCTGAATCAGTTTCTTTCAAGGGCAGCAAGCACAGGTATAGTCAGCAGTCCAGCCGTGATAACTTCTTCTGTCTCTAAACTAAGAGCTGCTACCATGTCCAAAAACAGGATTAAATTTCTATGTGGGTCTGTTTTGGATAAGAGGCCTCTGTGTCCCTTCTGTGATTTCTACTCCAGCTGCCTTTGGGACACATTGGATTTTGTATATAGAATACAAACATAGCATAGATGACGGAGAACTTCAAAGGAGGATGCTTTAGGTTGGATGAGGTGGAAACCAAGTTAATTCACTTGAATTGATCATTTCAATGAGGAAAATGGATAGAGTCCTCACGGTCTTCTCACCACAGCACACAAATGCTGAGTTAGCACACAGGTCCATTCTCTGCCAGGATCTTGACTTTATGGGCAACTCGGAAGTATTATTCAATATACATCCCAGCCAAAGCATTATGACTATATCTGATTGTCCTTGGCTTTCCTTCCAAGATTTTTTCCATACTCCCTTCTCTGCCTTTTCCCAAATGAGCCTTCACTCCTCTCTTAGATCCATGGGGAGCTAACAAACAAATTCTAACACAGTGAGTTAGCAATACCTCAGCAGTCTTACAGAGTCCAACAACTCCTGGCAGGATAGGGTAACAAAAAGAAAAGCCTGTTCATCCTTCTCCTTTCACCTTTCATCAGAAGCCTGTCTTTGCTTTGTTCTATATGACCTTCCCAGCACTCTATTCCTGCCTAGGATATTTCCTTCTTTACAGCGTGAAGATCCTGATCCCCACCAGAGTATCCTCTGAAGTCCAGAGTGGCAAGACTGGCTTTACGGTACTTCTTTTCCACAAGTTATTGAGTACGGCAACACAGTCTGGAACTGATATATGCTTCATTGAGTTCATAGGGACATCCCAGTTTAAGGATCCCATCCAGAAGTCCTCAGGGAAAGAATGCACTCAGCCATCCCTGGCAGCTCATCTCCAGGCTTCACCATGCACATACGAAAAAGTCTGTCAGGCCAGTCAGTGCTACCACTTTCCATCTGCTTGGATGGCTGTACGCTTATTGTTTCAACTCAGATTCTTTCCTCAGACACATCTCCTATCTCTCCTTAGACACATTCCACAGGGACAACAATGCTTTATGAAGCCCTCTACCCCTGTAAAAGAAGTATCTGCTTAAGGTCACTGATCATTCAATCCTCCTGCTGCAGTGGAGTTGGGGAGGTCTGAGAGTTTCTTACCAACATAACCTTTTTGTTTGACGGTCCCTTCCCTTCAACCCCAGGGTATGAGTCTTGGCAATAATGTTCAGTGTTCTACCTCTAAATAGCCTTCCATCTGCTGAAGAGTGAAAAACGGTTTCGGTGCACCTGAATCTGTTCCCTTGCAGGGAGATTTTCTATGCACTGCCCCAGATTTGTCAAGTCCATTATGAAGAATCCTGTTGTGCTGAACTTCCATTTGAGACGCAATGCTTTGTACGATAAATGCAGGTTGAAAGCATGCAACTGCATTCCTAGAGAAAAGGGCTACAACTCCCCAGAGACCCTCGAAGGTCCAAGGTAACAGCAGTCATGACCTCATTGCCTGCACCAGTCTCATCAATGCAGTAATGGAATGAACTTGTACAAGTCCCACTGGAGAAAGGACAAAACTAATAATCCTGATCCTCTCTTCTACAGCAAGGGCATGCCCAGAAATGACCTGGAGTGCCTCTGAGGAAACAGTATGGGCAGGACTTGAGAGAGAAGGAATTGGGGTTTACTGGTGGTTTTGAGAGTCAGCGGATTTTGGATTCTTGATGCAATTTCTTGTGGACTACAAGCTGATTTTTTACTTTCCATCAGAATGCAGCAACATCCAGTGAAGTGCATTGCTTTCTGGCCATTGAGAGTGCTTCACTGGGATTTCAGGATTCCAATATTCCTGCTCTACGCAAAGCATTTCTCAGATGTGGTGGGACCCACCATCACTACGAGATGCATAAAACACCCCTGGCCTGAGTTAGAGTTCAGTTTCAGTCCTTCTTCTCTGATTTGGTTTCATTGATAAGTTAGAAATAATAATGTATCATAAACCTTAGGTGAAGTCTAAGCTTCCATTCCAAAATGTTCCCAGAGGCTTACCAGTTGTGAAGAACATCTTGACCAGCCAATAGGGTGGGTCTGCTGGAGTACTATCCTCTTTCTATATTTAAACTGGCATGGAAGTTTCTTTTACTTTATGATGCACTGACAGAAGTCTGTGAATATGTTGTCAGTTTGGGAAAGTCTGATTTTCTTTGTACATGTTTTCCAATCTGATTCATTTTCTCCTTGTAATTTCTAGCTATAACACAAGTTTCAGCATGTGGATCCTGTGGTAGGATAAAATTTTACAGTTGTTCCGTAGGTGTTTATTGTCTGGTCATTATCATGCTTCATATCTATTTTAATACTGGCTTGCCAGGCTTTGCAATGACATAGCACTGACTTTCACTTCCACCCTCCAATCAGAGGACAGGGGGTGTTGGTAAAGAAAAGGTCAGTCAGGCAGTTGTATTAGTTATGTTTGAATCATAGGATAACTGAAACATTCAAGTAGGAAGGGACCCCACAAAGTCTCCCATTCAAGCTACTGATCAAAGCAAGGTCTATTGTGAGGCCGGGCCAGTTTGCTTAGGGCTTTATCCAGCCAGGGTCAGCTTTGATGTCATATCCCAGAGAACTTCAAATGAATGTGGTGTATCACTGAAGAACAGCTATACCCAAACTTCCAGAGGCATACAGCTTTTTAAAAATTAATACTTCTGTCTTAGTGGTTTGTGGATCAGAACTTTGAAACTTATCCCAGTTCTCAGTCCTCAGCAGGTACTGATCAAGAACTGAAAACAGCCCATCTCAGATCTCCAATCAGGATAAGCTGTAAGCCCTGTGTGGTCCATACACTTGTAAGAAAGCCGAAGGAAGCACCTTGTATCACTTTTCCTAGGTGGCGCACACAAGTAGAGAGAAAGTAGTGCTTCATCTACCTTATCACAATAACTAGAGAGTAGCCAGAGAATTAGAGATGTAGAAAAATGTGACCTGCAGTATGAAGCTCCTTGGGAGCTCTCTGTGTGCCCATTGGAGGCTGTGAACTGATGAAAACATCTCTGATATCTCTCTGCACCAGTAGGTGAAATCCCACATACCCTATTTGTACAAGGTCCCTGCAGTCAGATGCACATGGGGATCCTCTCTCTCACAGGGATGAGTGGACTCCTCTTTGTGAGCCACCTCCTATAGGCTTCTGCTCAAGTAACAGGAACTTTCGCCTTTCTGTTTGCAAAGGGTTAGGCTGAAACAATCACAATATCATCACCCATCTGGGCCACCCTCAGAGTCCTGGGACCAGGGGCGGGTGTATGAACCCAGTGAAGTTGTCTCAGGTCAGCATGGATGCTACTGGATTTGGATTCCTGCACCAAGGTATAATGCCCTGTCAGAAGGGACAAGAAGAAACATATCTCTCTAAAAGCCCATTTATTTGGCTCCTTATTCAGGAAATTGAGCAACAGCTCGGAAGTATACTATTCTCATCATGTAGTGCAAAGTGGACAGGAAAACTTTAACAGCAACACCAACCAATTTAGCTGTTTCAGATAAAAACTACTTTTTTTTTTTTTTTCCTAAATGTGACAAGGGATCACAGTCCCCATGTGCAGAGGATCTACTGCTGTAGGTCTCAGAGCTGCAAAACTGTGTCAGCCAGGACAGCTCAATAGTTCAATGATCTGTTGGACAAACGAGAGGATGGGAAACACAGTAAAAGGCAATTTGAGACCACGTGAACGTCTGTCAGCCAACGCCACTGTTCTGGAAAACCCTGGTTTGTAATTAGAAGCAGTGAGTATTTCATAAAGCAGTATCTCCTACTGTGAAACATCTTAGACAAACATAAAAAAAAAGACTTTAGGCTGGCCTACTGGATCTAGTCTAGTCAGGGCAGTCAAACTTGCAGCCACAGGAGCCTTTCCAAACTCTAGGCTTCCAGGACAGTTTGCACCTCTGGGTCATACTGCACACTTGATGCTCCAGAGACACTGGCCATGGAGCTACAAACAGCTTTGTGCAGCTTCCTGATGACAGCTTGGGCTCTTATACAATCAGAAGCTTCCCCCTTTGCCATAGCAGTGGCTGTACTTGTCTCAGACATCTCCTTTTTACTGTCGCCCCCAGTAATTCCTTGCACACATACATATCAGTAACTGGTCATCCCACCTTCCTGGAGCCAACCGCTCAGGCCAGCTAGGAAATGGGGCTATGTTAGAGAGAGATACTGTACTCCAAACCTAATGCTGCGCAGCCAGAGGAACCCAGTCAAATGATTTTGCAAAAGGCCCCAAATTTGCTTGCTCATATTCATGAGTACGCCCCATGGCACAGAGAGTCGCTGCACTACATATGGTAGATGAGCACTTGGTGTTTTGTTGGGTTCACAATGTGTGCGATTCCCAGAGCTACTTACTGGTTTTATAGCCAGCTTATAATCTATATGTTAGGCATGTAATGGTGTACAGTAGCATGATTGATCCAGAGCTAGATGTAGTGACACTGTCATCTGTCATCTCTCTTTTAAACAGTTCATCAGATGTTTGCAATAGAAGTTTCCAATAACACCTTTATCTACCCCCAGCCATTACTTTCCACTGCAGCCATTTCACTGCACACATCTGGGATTTAATTTCAGGACTTCTCCACTCAGGAGCAAAGGCTTTTCATTCAGTGAGCTACCAGAGTGGTTTCACTGGCTTGGATGGAGAAGATGGAAGTTTATAACTAATAAAAATGCCAGCAAATCGTATACATTTGGCTGCGTTCACAGCTTGAGCTGAGTGAATTGGAGGCAGCATGAGCTGCTGTAATGTGTCATTTTCCCTGTTCTGCCAGAACATAACTCACACAATTTAAACTACCTTAACTACCGCCAGACTCCTCCGCACTTGTCCCTCGCTGCCCAATAAACAGGGTAGTGATGTGGTGCTCCTAATAGCACCTGTAAGACTACCCTGTGCTGCAACAGTAGCATTTCTGGAGCAGCCAAGAAAAGAAACATAGCTGGACAGACTAGTAATTGTGAAAGCTGATATATTTCCACCAGGAGAAGGTAGCAATTCATACCCTCTACCTATCATTATCCTTAAGTATTGATTCTCTAGTCACATTTTCTTTGTTAAATGGCTTATTTCATCAAGGAAGGATTCTGTGGTTGCAGTTGAACCACAACTGAGTGTATATGTGCATTTGGAGTGAAAAGTGTATGTGATCTGAATTTTAGACTAACCTCTAAGTAAGTATTAGTAAATAACACAGAAAATATTTGTGTGTGATGATTCAGTTTACTTTAAACAAATTTGTTTCAATTGTGTTCCCACTCCATTTGTCTGCCTTCTGTGACTGTTCCAGCAACATATTTACTGGCACGGATTTTCACTCAAACAGCAACATTTAAGAGAACATATTTGTAAAAAGCAAATGTTGTATCTATAATCAAAAAGTATTCACTCTGATGAGACACTACTAGTAATGAAATGATAGTTAAAGCCACTACCAAACTGTTATTTGAAATTTTTGTCTGAGGGAAACTTAGAATTTACATACAATGACAACAGCTGCAAAAGTATCTGATTTTCTGGGCATATTTTTACAGGTTCTTCCTTTTGAGGAGGCTTTGGAAACTAAAACATTTTCTGTTTCCAATTGATGGCATAGGACAAAAGTCAGTTTAGTATACATGTCCAGTCAGAAAAGAACTGAATTTCACATCTCATATACTTAAAGCAATGCCAGCAGAAATGGATTAGCAACCGAATCAGAGGTTAAATTGCCCTTGTGTTGTCAAAAAAAGTGTCAATCAACAAACAAATTCAGGGAAATTATTATTTTCCTCAAGAATTATTTGGAAAGAGATGGGAATGAGGGCTAATAGTTTTGAGGGAGTGGATATCTCCAAGGCTCTTCAAAAGAGAGAAAGGCTTTCTGATGATTATGCACAGAATCGCACTTTTACATTGTTTTTCAATCCCATCTTTTGTAACATTTGTACTGTGTGCTAAAAGAAAACAGGCTGGCCTGGGTTCACAGTGGAAAAATACAAGACTGAAGTTTCAAAAAACAATTGAAAACAGATCTGAGATCAATGTAAATCAAGACAGAGGGGAAAGAGGGAGAGAGCCCAAAAAGCAGAGAGACAGAAATGTTAGTCCAGGACAAGGAAGCAGTATTGGAAAAAGATATGTCAATAGCTGGAGCTGTGGGACACTGAGGAAACTGGTGCAAACAGAAATGTGAGTAATTGCCCAGACTGGAGCAAATTAGCTTGGAAAGCAAAGGAGATGAATTTAAAAATATGTCTCAAAACAGATGGAAAAGCAGGAGTTTGAGTAGAAAAGACAAAGATGTATCATTGTGTTTAGTCGCACGTGTAAATTTGCAAAAGCTCCAAGTACGAACATTTCAAAGGTCACACCATGCTGTACATATTATGACTGATAGATTTGATGTTGTGACACCTAGGTACAGAATATGAGTTAAAAATTCACAAAAATGACCAGGTTATGCCTAGCATGTTCAAAACAGGTTTCAAAGAGGGACAGGAAAGACATATGGATTATTTGAAGCATTTTAGATTACCAGAAACTATTCTACCTGTGAAGGTGTTAACTGAGAAAAGCTGATACAAATCCAGAAGCTTTCTTTGGCAAAAAAGGCTGCAGGTAAGCAAGGAAGAAACAGTGCAGGTGTAAGAGGTATGCGTATTTCAGTATTATTGACATTAAAGCGGCTGGTAGAGCTCACAGGAATTTTTTTACCGAAAGACATTATTTGTCTGTGAATGTCAGTTTGTTGAAACTAACACCCTGCAGAAACATACTTTCTAGTCTCAGTGGAAAAGGTTGCTTAGATCTGAAATGGGATCACTAGTCAGAAGGAGAGAAAGAGAAGAGGCAATCAGAAGAGCCAAATACCTAATTAACTTACTTAGAATGCAGAAAATCCAGAGTCATGTCTTTGCTGGGTGAACAGAATAATTCTGAACCAGTTTCCACCATTTCAATATTAAGCCTCTCTGCTAGACCTCTAGTTCTTCTAGGGCAGGGTTGTTTTCTTCCTTCCTCATGGAAAAAAACAACTGAGAAGGTATGGATATGTCACAGTACCAACTGGAGATTTACTCTGAAACTCCTAAAACACCCTGATGCTTTGCACCATCACACCTCTCCACCAGTTAAGGCAGAAAGAAGACCCTGAAGCAGCAGTATCCTTGTGAATGAAGGTCTCTGGCTCTGATACCAGAAGAAACTGAGCTCTGTGTGGTCTTGATCAGATGGTATACAACTACATTTTCATAGGTACTCATTTTTCAGTGCCTCCTGTGAGATATTTTGCACCTACCTTTCTATTCTGTAGTGTTCAAAGGTGCTGAAGACCTACTGCTCCCTTTCAAGTCCTACAGCAAAGCAATTAGGTTAAGTTATTTCAGACTGGGTTCCCAGAAATGAAGATGCATAAAATGAATGAATACATGAAAATATTGGCTCTAATATCTCCATGACTCAGCTTTTCCATCTCTACAATGGAGAAAATGATGCTTACTGATTTTGCAAAATGCTTTGAGCTCTACATATGAAAAGCAGTATGAATGTTAAGTATGATTATAACTTTTATTAGAAAAAGATTTAAAGGATCATTTATCCCTGGAGAAGGGATCCCAGCACGGAAGAGGCATCCCTGTCCAAAGAACTGCTTGAAAGTTGATCAGTTGCTAAGAAACCAGAGTACCTTCATCACAATGAATACCCTGAGACGGATGGAGTGGGCAACCATCTCACAAGGCTGCCACGAGGTAATAAAGAAATGGGACCAGTCATCATTAGCAGGAAGGCGATCATTAGATTTCTGCACTATGGTCTGCATGAACCTACAGTGAAAATGGACGAGGATAGTCATGTAGGAGAGATAACAGGGAGTGACTCTCTTAAGCGCGCTATGAAGAATAAGGAGGCTCTGGGTGCTTGTTAAATGGAACGGCGGTGTCGATGGAGGAGCCTGAGGACACAGCAGATAATGGCTTATTTTCAAAGAGCTGAACAGAGTACCAGAAGCTAAGGAATTACTGGAAACAGAAGTAAAAAGCTGGAGTAAGGAGATAGGCCTAAATGATGAGAGGTACCAGGGTCAAGAGAAGTAGTTGTTTTCTTGAGTGACTGAATTATGTCAGATGTTTCCAGGGCTGCAAAGAGAGTAGAAGGAGAGGCATGAGAAAGGCTCAAGAAAGGGGGATGTTCAGTCTAAGTGAGATAAACCAGGGCAACCTGTGATTGAAAGATGAGAAAAGTGCATTATACTTGTCTGGAAAAGGGCTAGGAGGCGAGAACAACATGGGTGCTCTGGGAAGAATACCAGTGTCAGAGAAATGGGAAGGAAGGGTTAAGAGCAGCTTGACAAACAAAGAAGGAGTAGGAACAAGACTGTCCATAATAAACTGCCCTAAGTCTCCTCACAGATGTGGACGAGGAAGTCATACTGTTGTTTCTGAAAGTATAACCCAAATGATTGAAAATCAGAGGCGGGAAAAAATATTTCGAAGAAAATCTTGAAGTGATGGATTTGGTTTGGTTTTGGTTTTGTTTTTTAATGCAGATGGTGCTGGACAGAAATGGAGATTTACACAGCACTGCAGGTGTTGCCATAATAGACAGAGAGGACAGGAGGGAGACAGTCAAACTGTAGATAAGCACTGAAAACCATGTGGGAATAGTGCTTGAAGGGAATGAAAGGTTTGGTGTAATCCCAAAATGAGGAGACAACAGGGATTGGTGCAAATTAAGCAAGGCAGCACTGGATAGGGAGGGAAAAGTTGGGCTCATTAGGACAGAGCCACAGAGATCAGGAAGCTGAAGGTGAGGAACTACATGCCAGTTTTTGGCTCCTCACTACAAGAAAGACATTGAGGTGCTGGACAGTGTCCAGAGGACAACAAAGCTGGTGAAGAGTCTAGAGAATGAGTCTTATGAGGGGCAGTTGAAGAAACTGGGGTTGTTTAGCCCTGAGAAAAAGAGGCTCAGGGGAGACCTTGTCATTCTCTACAACTTCCTGAAATGAGGTTGTAGGGAGGTGCATTTTAATCTCTTCTCCCAAGTAACAAGCGCTATGTAGGACAAGAGGAAATGGCCTCAAGCTGCACCAGGGGAGGTTTAGATTGGATATTAGGAAAAATTTCTTCACCAAAAGGGTTGTCAAGCATTGGAACAGGCTGTCCAGGGAAGTCATTGAGTCACCATCCCTGGAGGTATTTAAAAGACTGCGTAGATGTGGCGCTCAGGGACATGGTTTAGTGGTGGAATTGGCAGTGTTACGTTTACAGTTGGACTCAATGATCTTAAAGATCTTTTCCAACCTAGACGATTCTATGATTCTTATAGTTGGGAAAGAAGAAGAAAGAGGAAGGTGCAGAATGAAGAAAAAGTCACCACAGTTTAAGCAATAAAACAAAGACAGTAAGAAGTCTGAAAGATCATGGAAGGTAAGCAAACAGAAAAAAAATCACATGCAGAAAATTCCTTCAGGAGTGAAAGGAGAATTGAGTAGTTTAAACAAACAAACAAACAAACAAACAAAATAAAACATAGGATCTTCTCAGAGTTTCAGAGATGGGAGATGGGGCTTCTTCCAGGAGGGAGCCACAGGAACAATAGTGTTTCTTGCTTGTGCTGGCAGTTCTGTCCTGCAGGAACTATCCTTGTTAGGACATGATCTATGGAAGCTGCAATAAACAACAGATATCATAGAGTCATGGAATCATAGAATCATAGAATGGTTTGGGTTGGAAGGGACCTTAAAGATCATCTAGTTCCAAAGGGATGCCTTTCGCTAGACCAGGTTGCTCAAAGATTGATGTTCTTGGGAACGTGCAGTGTGGAAAATGCTCTACTGCTGGGATTATCTTTTTGGTTTCCTTGTGGGGAGGTCCTGAGGTTGGAAGCGATCTCACTGCTTTCCCCTCAGTAGAAATGCTTTGCATCCTACAACCTGCAGGCCAAGATGGGAGAATTTTGGCCCCTCGGCATCACATTGTTCTGCTGCTGGGATGGCACCCATCCCACTGCTCATAGACAGCCCTTTCCCTGCAACTGCTTTCACTTACAAATTAACTTTCCTGGTGTGTGGCTGATTGATTAGGCAAAAGCAATATAGAGACAATGCTTTACCAAGCTATTTAGACCAGATCACGAAAGCACAAACCCACTCAATTCTCAGTGCCAGAGAAGCCCAGCAGGACTATAGGGGAGGCTTAATACTCACACTAAAACACCCAGCATGCAGCAGCAACATTATCTTTTCCTTACCTGCTGTTCCACTTGTGTCACTCTCCCATCTCACATCCCTGTGCTGACTTCCAGCCTCCTCCTGCATCAAAGTTCAGTTCCTCATTTCATCTTCAAGGCCTCACGTGGCTCTGTTGGAGCTTGCTCCCTCGTTCCTCTCCCACCTTACTCAGTGCTCATGCAGCACATCTCCCCAGTCCCAACCCCCCTCCATCTCCCTGCAGCAATGACTCTGCTCCTTCTCTCCTGCTGCCCTCTCCCCTCCTTTCAACGCACAACCTTATTCACCTCCCTTGTGCCTGCCCTCAGGACTCATTTACTGCAGTTAGCCTTTCTGCGTTAATGACTTCCACTTCTCCTACGCCCTTGGCAAGCTTTGCCCCTTCTGACTATTAACTTTGTTTACTATATTGCATCTTTAAAATGAGGAATGATTCAGAGATACTTGGCCAAAGCCAGGAGCAAACATGACATGAACATGCAATAGCTCAGCCTGTGACCTTTCTCAGGCACTTCTCTCATTCCAGCCTGCACGTCTCAGACCTAATCTTGTCCCCACTGTTTTGCTGCTGACCTCACCAGAAGAAGGATCCAGGCCTCACAGTTGCTGCCTAATGACTGCTTGAGAGCCCCTTCTAAAGAGCTGAGCATCCTCACTTGCTAGTGCCCCAAAGGCTAGGGTCTTTATACTGTCAAATCCTGGGGACAAGATTCTGCCTTTTTAGCTGCCAGTAAAATGCCGTGTACACATGATGGCATGTGGAAATACACAATAATGCTTAACATTATGAGCAGACAGCATTAGCAGGAAAAGGGTTTCCCTCCCACTCAACCCTTTGTCTATCTGTTTTTTCCCCGTTGTCAAAATTTAGCATCCTCCACTGAGAGACTCAGTTTTGCTCTGGCGCTTGGAAGGCATCCAGTCCCATCTCACTCGTTTTCCCTGCCAGTCTCCACAGGTATTCTGTACACAGGGCTTCCAGCTAGTCAAGAAATACTCTCTCTTCTCCCCCCTGCAGGGGAATCTCCAAGTGCGGGGTTGTTACAGGATCCCAGTGGTTAGGCAAAGTCATTCATTCTTGTTCTAATGTATTAACTGCCTCTGCTCTGCAGCACATCATGAAGTGCACTACAGAGAAAGAGGAGCCCTTTACTAGGAATGGAGGGTAGCCCCAAAGAGGTATTTACAAAACACATTTGTTTCTTCAGGTCACAGAGGAAGCAAGAGGAAAACCCTCACAATTTCGGTTCTAGGTTGGCCAAAACTCATTTTGGTGTTCACTAGAAGTAGCTCCAGGAGAGACAGTTTGGACCAGAGACTAAGGCATAGACTGAATTTCATGTTTGAGGCTGACATGACTCTAATATTGGTTTGGCAAAACCAGGGCCACAGCTTTCCAAGGCTGTGCTGACCAAGAGGGCCAAGAGGACAAGGTATTGGTGCATAATGTATCTCAGAGGTTGGTTTTGAAGAAACAGAATGATAGACTGAGATGTGGCAACTGTGAGCAGAGTTAAGAGGACAAGTGGTCCCCAAGAAACAGCTGACCAGTTGTGGCTTCAGCAGCCACAGCTGTCTCAGAAGGACCCAAAGAGAAGCTGCAACCACATGCTAAGTAAGGTGCATGCTGGCTGACATGATGTCAGGTAGATGCAGAGACCAGACTGGAAAAACACAGAGAATTATTTTTCTGTCCCGCAACACTCTGAAATGATAAAGCTTCCTTTTCTACATTGGAGTGGGACAAATATGTTTTTTAAAGGCTTTTTTAATGCCAAAATTGTACGTTAGATGTGCTGAAATTTTCAGTAAGCCAATAGTTCAGGTATTCATCTTATTCACCTGGGATTGAGGTGATCAGGTCGAAGTCTCTGTATCCCTTGGAGAAAAATTTCATTGAAAAATTCTGATCACCTTCAAGAGAGAAAGGCTTTTAGCAGTGGCTGTAGCACAGATACAAGAAAAAAAAGGGATTTACTCATGGAGAGACAAATGCACAATGAGACTGAAATGCTGACATTCTTTGATCTTGGCACATTTCCTGACTGGCAACTCCAGTTCGAAGGTAAGATAACGAGGTGAAGATCTAAGGTGCACCACATTTATTGTTGTTTCAGACTGCTGTAGCTATAGAGGTAAATTAAAAACTGAGGAAGGGGCTGGAATTTCACACCAGTGATTCCAGTAAAGAACTGGTAACGTTTTTCAAGGAAAAGTGGGCAAATCTGGAAGAAGTTTGGATTTTGGCCTTCCTTAGAAGCCAAGTTGTTGTTTTACAGATTTAAAGCAGTGAAGTTTCAGTTCTGAGACTTAAATTACTCTGTATGTGGGGTATGTGGGGAGGTACAGTTTGGTGTAAGAAGCTCTGATGGGCATGTCTCCAGGTAATACAATCTTTGCCACAGAAGGTGGCTTGGTACCTGTCTTGGATACGATTCAAAACTCTGAAATGGTCTTTTAGGTTTCTAACTGAGTGTAACTGGACCAGATTACATTAGAAATAATATTCCCTAGTCTAGTATTGTGAGTAAATTTTATCCCATTATGAATAGCCTCCTCCCCAGGACACAAGAGTAATGTTATGTGTAGAGTAGCTGAAAACGCTTCAGAGATTAGCCCTAGCTCATAGCTCACACCCACAGACTCTTCTGTAATAAATTAGCATTCTCAATGGATGAAAAAATGTTGGTGCAGCAGCACAGCTTGCAGTCAAGCTTCAAAGGGGCTATTATGACTGAGCAGCAGTGCCTGCTCCCCTGTATGCCTTCTCTGGCTGTGCCTCAGGTACAGAATCATAGAATCATAGAATCATTTAGGTTGGAAAAGACCTTTAAGGTCATCGAGTCCTGTTATTAACTTAACACAGCCAAATCCACCACTAAACCATGTCGCTCAGCACTAAATCTACATGTCTTTTAGAGATCTCCATGGATGGGGACTCCACCACTTTTCTGGGAAGTCCATTTGACAGGTAGCTTCACACTGCTCCTTTGCAGCCTTCTCTTCAACCTCCCCTTTCCAAATCATGCTTCCCTCACCGACCTCCACTTGCCTTTCTTGCAGGCATCATCCCTAAATCTAGTAAACTTCTCTCCTCTACAGTTTTCTTTTAAAAAGTCAGACTACACACATGTACACAACTGTAAATGTCTCACAATCCTGTGCTGCTATAAACCTCCCTATTCCAAACACCCTGCTGGCACTGTTTGCTTGTTAAATAAGCCCAGTGCTGTGCTTAAGTCTAACTTGTGTTGTAAGTGCTTCAGGAGAGGGCCAAGTCACTTTGTTCCTTGTAAATCACTGGAGTACCAGGAACCCAGAGGAAATAACAATAATAAAATTACTAATGTTCTAATAGCAGCCTCTAAAAGCTAACACCACTTGCAAGGCTTGGCATTTGTTTTGTGTTCTGTTGCATAAAAAGGGACGTAAAATCAGATCTGTGCAATATCTACTTTAATATCCAATGTTTGATATGGATTATGAGTAAAGCAGCAAGTCAGAACAGCAGCAGCTCGTCTGGAGACATTGAGAGCTACAGCATAGCTGTGCTAACACAATTTGACCAGGCTCACATGGGCCAACTACCCTGTTCGGCCCTGTGGGATATAGACCGTGTTTACCAACACTTCCTGAACTCCATTGACCCAACTAAAAAATAAGCGTGATGTTTGCTTCATGTGTAACAAAGCAAATTCTGTGTCCTGGCTCTTTTAGCAGAGGGCACTGCTTTCCTACAGCTTTCACAGATCAGTTTGGTTGTTATTCTGGATATTTTCTCTGCCAGCAATTGCACCAGAATAATCCCAGGGAAGTATGAGTTAAAAATTGTTTGGGACCCATATATTCAACTTATGCAATTCTTCAAATCTCAAATCCCAGCACAGCTGAAAAATGGATGAAATAATATTAAGCCACGTTTAGATTCAGTGTTCAGGCTGGTTGGGAAGGAATGGCAACGAAGATTGCCAAGGCAAGGAGCTCCCCTCTCTGAGGACACCAGTGGCTCACTCCACAGCTGTCTGTAAGAAGGGGCTTGCTGTACCTCAGGTCAGTCTTCCACTCTTCTTGTCCTGTCTTCCTTCCATTTTATTTTTCTTTACTATTTTAGGAGAATTTGTGAGGCTTTGGATCCTTTCGTGAGTGAGGTCCAGGTCAGGAGTGGATTTATCAGGAGTGAGCATGCTAAAAGAGGTTCAGGACATTCATGTTCGCTTAATTCCAGAGTGCTCTCCAGAGCACAACGCTGGGTGGCCCTGGCCTGGCTGGAGAGCTGCTCTGGGTTGGGCTTCTCTCAAACACCAGCACTGCAGGCTGAGACACAGTGACTGCTGGAGAAATTGCAAAATTAGAAAGCCCCGTCTTTTTCCTCGGGGGTTTCATTTTCTGATCGAAGGTGGTTCATTTCAGGGCATAAAGGGGACAGGGTAGAAAAGCACCATGAGTGCATGGCCCTGCACATTGCAGCTCAACCCAAAGCGCTGCAGTCAGCAGGGCTTTCTGCCAAGGAAATCCTACGCCGAGTTCCCTCCTGGCCATCTCTGGTGGGCTGCCTGAAGGGACAGCAAAAATCCCAGCACGCTTTCTGAATGTAGTAAGAGATAACCAATATTCCCTGCCTGGGTAAAGCTGCCTCTGCTCTCCAAGGGCAAGCATGTGTGAGCTCAGTGAGCACATAATGGCTGCTATGCTCTTCTGCAGAGCCACCGCGCTGGGGGATCTTTCTCGGTGTTGCATGAAGGGCTTCGAGTTCCCTGGGGTATAAAAAGTGCTAGAGAAAACCTAGCCCTTCCCTTGTTCTATATCCTCACCTAAAATAAACTTTATACTGATCTGCTGGGCTGGAATAGCCAAAACAGGTTGTGCATCCCCAGTGGAGCTGCTCACTCCAACACAGGCAACTGCAGCCAGACTCCAAATTCTCACACAGAGATCATTAAAGAAAGCAAGCAGTGCCTACCCGACCGGTCCTTTTCCCAGAGGCAGGGAGGGCAATGAGATGAAAGACCCTGAGGACCACCAGGGCAAGTCGTTTTTTGCAGTTTTCCCATAGGAAGCAAGCTGAGGAATTCCCACGCCTTACTATTCCCTAAAATTTCTACTGCTGACTGTCAATTATGGTACAAATTTAGACAATTCCTACTGCAAGCTGACAATGTTGTGTAGGAGAACACAGGAGACTTGCCGAGACTGCCAAATTGCTAAACACATGTGATGGGGGGTGTCTCTCCCTTCTTCCATGTGTCTCAGTCTTGGAGGGGAAGGAGAGCTTGGGTGGTGCAGAAGAGGAAGGATGGATTGAAAGCTGCCTCTATCATTGACTTGCTCCATTATTTGGCTTATTTCCCTGGGGTTCTTGGATATTTTTATTATTAATAACTAAAAATATTTTTTTATACAGCGCTTTGTATCCTGAAGGACCCTAAAGCACACCACATACTTCATAAGCTAATTACCAGCTGCGAGCCTAATTCTCTTGGTTGTGACCGTATCTGCTGAAAGAGCAACTCAGAGTCACACTAGATTTACATTGGTTTAACTGAGGACATCATTTCCCTATAGATCTGTCTGGATATGTCAGAGAAAAATACAGTGTGGAGCTGGAGATGAAAGATTTGAATTGCCTTTTCTCCTCTTTTGTATTTTAAAAATGACTAAGGAAATTGCATTCAAAAAGCCTTGTGAACACAGCATTACAATTGCAAGATTCAAACTTTGGAGTTTGGGAATAGTCAAGCCCAAGTTTCCACTGGTGTAGGGACTCAGACCCTACCTGAACCAAGGCGCAGTACAGCTCATTGCTGTGTCCCAGGCTGCTCAGACCAGTTTTCACAGTGTATGGAGAGCTAATTTTCCTTTTTTTCCTTGCCTGATAAATCCACATCTGTCCACAGCGACTTCCAATCACCCCTAGAGTTATAGTCTCACCACTGACCCAAAACATGACCTACTATACGAGGTGAGCCTGGCTCTGTCCTCTGATGCAGGCTCACAGATCAGCAACACAGCTATATCTGAGGAGAAAAATGCAACCTGATGGGGTGAGCTGAATTATAAATATTCTGCATACTTCTGAGGAAACACTAACCCACCTGAGCTCTGGGTCTCTGAGTTCAAGTTTGAGATGGTTCAGTTCTTATGTCCTCATCTGCTAGGACGTTGTTTACATGCTCTCGTTTCTGAGAGTTTGATTTTGTAACCCTATATGCAAAACTTGTCCTAGTTACAATATTGTTGTCATGATAGGGAAAATAAAAGTGAAAAAAAGAAAGAGAAGCAACAGCTCTTAAACACTCCCTTCATCCCATCTACCTGCTTCCCTCCAGGCTTACATTAGTATCTCCCTTCCTTTGACACCTGGATTTGCAGCCACGGATTGGGATTGCCTGTGGTAGCTCTGGAGCATTTCCTCTCCTCCCACACCTTATGCACATCATTTCTCTCTCACTGCAGATAATTGCATCACCCTTCCTGTCACTCGGCTCACAGTTGTAGTGTCACATTTGACTCATTATACACACGCACAAATGCTCTTGCTACAAATTGCTAGATTTATTTTTTTTTTTAATCCTCTGTAATATCTTGATTTCTCTCACTTGCCCTTTCTGTTTTGCTTGGACTTCTCTCCATGTCCTGAACAACTCCTGCCTTCACTTTTTTGTCTCCCACCCCTGGAGTTTAAAACCCAACATCATGCTGTAACAGCTGAGCACAGCTATTTACAAAGCGTTTTCTCAATACTTTTTCTGGTTTCTAGCTCATTTGAAGACCAGTTCTGTCTCTTCTCTCAAGTCAAAGGCAATAGCTTTCACCAGCTCAGGTGATACACCTTGAAAACTCTGCAACAGGGCTCATATGCCAGAAAGTTCATATGCTTTTCCTACCTAGAGTGAGACCTAGTCACTGTAACAACTGTACAAAGAGTTTCTAACCTCTCTGCTGAGGAATCGGAGATATTATCAGTGCTTTATACATTCACTGAATCACACAGGAAAGTATCAGTTAGAAAAAAGTTATTTCACTGGCATATATATGAAATCATAATATGCATTTGTTATGTGTGTATATATAAAATTATTTTCAACTCCAAAATACCAGCCCAGCAGGGAAATGTGAGAAATACATTAGGAGGAGCAAAGTTATCCACAGCTTTAGGTTATTTACAGGAGTGTAATACACTTTTGTGTTTAGTACTATTTGCAGAAGAAATTCAACTCAGGCTTGATTCCAGAAAAGTCTGGAAAATATTTTTTTTTTTACTGGGGGAGATGTTTGTACTGTATGTAGGCAAAAATGATTTTTTTTGAATTATTTTCATTACTGCTATGTTGAGGTTTTGCATTTGTAACTTGGACAGATGTCTAGCAGTCCCTGAAAACCATCCACTCACAATGTTTCAGCTTGTAAAGCTCAAATATGCTGGATTTGTGTTTGCACCAAAATGCATTCGAGAACCCTTGCCCAATTTTCCCAGCCAATCCCACTCTCTGCCTGTGACAAAGCCTGAGAAATTTCAAGCCACAGTGAGGATATTTTTGAAAGTTACAACCCTGTAAAAAAGACAACGTTTAAAAATGGAAATCTTCATATAATCTTAATAATAGGTTTTGCTACCACCGCATCTCCACCCACGTACAAGGAATAGCTATCGCCAGCTACGAAGCAGAGTCTATCGGCTACTGAGCAGCGTTACGGATCGGGGTGGGAAGGCGAGGAGGCTGCCACCTCCAAGGGAAAATGCAAAGCGATTCGAGGCTGAGAGCAGGCGCAGGGTCCGGCCGTAATGCAGCGCAATCCCCGTTTGTTCATTGCTGCAGCTGCAGTGCCAGGCAGGCGGAGCGCTGCGGGGGGACCATGCGGGTGATGCTGGGATCTGATGGGGCTCTTCTGCACTCCCACGCTGCCAATGCTCTGTGGGAGGGACCCAAGTCACCTCCAGCCACATGCATGGTGTCGTCTTCTGTTATTAGCCCGCTCTCCCTTGCTGGGCGACTGTCAGGGAGGGCTGAAGGGAGAAACAAGAAATAACGGCTGAAAAAAGGCAGAACAGGACCCTGCTATTCACCTGAAAGGCACTTCATAGTGCTCTGTGGCTGTTCACTCTGCCTCTCTCCTTCCATCTCTTCACTCTTTCCTCAATGCTACCCCATACTGACTTCTCCCACCTTTTTCTTCCCTGCCCGTCTATGTCTGCAATTCTTTTTCTATTTATTAACCATCTCCTGACTAAACTCGTCTCCCCAGCACTGGTAATATCAGACCATTTTACTGCTGTAGTTTTGGTCATTGCTAAGGTGCTGCGATATACGCCTGCCTTCATTCTCATCAAGCCAGCAATGGCCTGTGAGGCAGCGCTTGTACCATTTTCACTGCAATAAACTCCCTTTTTCATCTGATACTTGACAACAGCTGTAATAAACATGATTAGTAATAATAAGGTGAGAAGAGTTGGTATAATGTTTCTACCTTGTAGGCAGGGGGGTTATTCTTTCATAACTATAAGATAATTTATAGTTTGCATCAGCTCTTTTACAAGCTTCTTCAACACAATATCTGAATGATTTCCAGTGGCACATTAAGTGATGGGGCTTGTTATCAGTCACATGTGGTTTGTTCTTTTATCCTCTCCCCAGGGAGAGAATTATGTATGCAACATACTGGGTATGTTGCTAGGGTTTTGTTACGGTTTTTTAACATATGTATTGCTGCATGTTTATGTTGGAGAAGACCACATCAAAGCAGGTGCATTGCATTTGGACAGGAAGACGGAGAGGATTGTGATGGTCCTTTGTTCCCATGGGATCTCTGCTATTGTCCCAGGCTCACCCCTGCAGACCCCATTCACTGCCCCACTGATCTTCACCTTGTAGTGGAAAGTTCCTCTGTCCCTAAGGAAGGCTGCGGACTCTTCGGTCTTAAAATCACCCCTCTGAGTCAAAAGGTATTGCCATTAGCACAGCATCCCTTGCCACTGTGCAGGGTCAGAGCTGCTAGAGCAGCACTTACTCAAGCCCCAAAGTGACCATCCCTTCCCACACTGGCTATGTTTGCTGGTATAAACCTACACCCTACAATCAACACCTTTAAAGGTGTACTGGAGCAGGTGAAAAAGAGGGCTTAATTTTTGTAAGGTGCTATCTATGGAGAGATTCCCTGAGAGGGATAATGAGCACTTTTGAAAAGCCAACCTTTCTTCTAGGCACATCAGCACAGGTGGGTAAAAGCAGATGCCTGCGAGCACTGTTTGTGCTCTCTTGCCACTGTGCTCTTCATCAGTTCCAAATCCCCCAAAACAATGAGTGCTCTCTAGTCCTTCATTCTTGGAAGGGTGGAGAGCAATCAAAATGCCCTTGGAGGGCTTTTCCTGTGCTTCCCTTGGCACATCGTAAAACCTCATTCCTTCCTCTTGAAGTCATGACAGATTGGGCATTAACAACTCAGTGTCATTTTTGACAGGGACGGCAGACCTCCTCTATTGGTTTGGAAACCCTTTGCCAATAAGTGTGAGAAAGAAACACCAACGGTTTGCCACATAGCTGTGGAATTTGTCTTCCCAGCCCAGAGGCTGGCTCTGAGCCCCATTTCACCACCTGGCACCTAATAGGCTCCTCTCAGAAACAGGGTCCTGGAGCAGGAAGAAATGTTTGTGTCTGACTATCCGCCTGTCGTGCACTGTTTCTTGTATTTCTTTCATGTTAGATAGCAAATATTGGTTTAATCTGCAGCAAAGGTTACCTCTAAGGCAGGAATCACTAGTGTGAAATTGGGGGAGCTTTCACGTGCACACAGCTTTTGCATTTATGTGGGAGAAGGCCACATCAAAGATGAGCATGTTACATTTGAAATGGAAGGTGGAAACAATTATCTGTCCCAAATGATCAAGTGTCTGAACATTTTCATATTTTTAATATAAATATCCTCAGGCTATTTCCCTGAGACATGGAAATACCATTATTCCCATTTTGAATGAAAGAAGAGCAGGGTTAAGTGACTTGCCTAAAACAATGCAGGGACTGTGTGGCAGAAAGAGGTAGTGAAACCTTGGCCAACACCAAGCTATCTTTCTGAGCTTTTAGAGACAACAGCTATATCCAGTTCCCTTTATTTATTTCTCTCTAAGCCATCATGCCAAAACCTCTGCTAAATTAGAGAGTGAGACTGAAGGAAAGCTTTCAGTGGATTGCTTTTTTCCATAAATGGATATATCACAAATCATTCTGGGAAAACAGGTCTTTCTGTTCTCATCTCTCTTTGTCTGCTTCTCTCCTTTTGGATGTCTTTTCCTCTGGTTCTGGCTCCCAGTTTTCAGATGTGCAGTCCTGACCATTTAAAAGTGTTCCTACCCCGCAGGAAGGGAGTAGCTTTTCATTCTTTGGAAGTTACTATTTTGCAATGGAAGGCACTCTGCAGGCAAGCAAGACTTCTGAAAGAGACAGGGATTCACAAAGAGGCACAAAAATAAACTATATCACCTATACCAAGCCAGGTTCTCATCAGGGGTAACTCGGTCTGACTCTCACTGCAGCAGAGCTGAAGGCTGCCAGCTGTCCTGGATAGACAGCATGTACCCAAACAACGACCCAGCCACATTGGAGGAAGTCTCTCTGAGGGCACATTTAACACTGATTTTCATACCTCTGAGAAATTCAGTTCCTCTTGGCAGTATAGCAGGTTGCCTCTGCTCTTAACACCTTCGCTGGACAGCTTCTGTCCTGGTCCTGGCACTGCGGGGGCCGGAGCCTCTTGCACCAGTCCTAACTCCTTCAGACTACATTTTCCAAAGCTTGGGCAGGTGAGAAGTGAACGGTGGGGATCTCTGAGACAAGTCAGAGCTCCTCCTTGCCTCCTTTGCAGCCTGCACATGCCAAAACAGGCTGCTTGAAGGATGCCCATATCAATATACCAGGGAGAAGGAGGTGGTTGTGATGAATGAGAGAGACTTAGAAACAGGAGAAAGATCTGGTGAGCATGAGAAAGAGGATGAGGGGAGAGTCCAAACTGCACTAGGAGAGCTGTAGGGAGGAGGTGGAAGCAAGTGGCTTAAGTTTCTCAGAGACGTGCAAAGGAGAAGCCAGAGAGCTCAACACCTGCCCGCTTCAGGGTTCACAGCATGAAATAGCTCATATCGAGAAGAATCGGAAAGGCAAAGGGACACAGGTACAGAGAAGACATTGATCTTTTTCCCTTGAGGGGCTCTCAGAGCCCTTATACGCCCTCCCAAATCATGATTTGCTCTTGCTCAGGCATTCAGGAGTATTAACTATAGGGCGGCACATGGCTCTTCCTTCTCTGGCTCTGCAAACTGCATGTGCAACGCGGGAGAAGGCTGTTGTATCAGACCTCAGCAGCATGGCTGAGCTGATCCACCCCCCTCTCTGCGTGTGGCCACGGTGCTTCAACCAGCACAGGTGCCAGGGAGGCTGCTGCACCATCTCAGCAGGCCACAGATGTCCGTCAGAGAATTGCCGAGTGACCTTGGCGCAAGAAGTGACATCAAGGCCTTCCTCACACCGAGCAGGTTTCTGAACTGCCGCCACCCGTCGCTCACCTACTCCGTGAGCTTGCACAGCCGCTGGCACCAGCACACCCACACCATGCCCTCTTTAACACGTCCCCGTACGGCACAAGGCAGAGGAGTGCTGTCACCCCCGTTTTACAGGGTGGGACTCTAAGGCAGAGAGAAGAAGCTGTTCTAACAGCATGCCTGTGGCAGAGCAAAAACTGAATCTTGTTCTCTTATATTCCCAGTTAGCGCATTAATGACCTAAATTCTGCATCCTTTCCCCATCTATCGCCCAGAGGAACTGGGAGGCATTGGAGGAGAGGGTGTGGTAGCACAGGCAAATAGTCAGCATCCAGATTCACAACGCTCTGTGCTGAGCACAGATAAAGCAAGGGCTAAAGTGGGTCTAATGCTGCCCACCCTGCCCTCACAAAACCTGCCAGGGTTGAGCCAGGGAGAGGGATCAGCCTGACGCAGCATATCAGCCTGTGGAGGAGGGCCGCTCCTCAGTGCCACAGTGTTTTAAGTAAATCAAGGCTGGACACCCCAATGGCCAAGCACCCTGCTGACCAGATCAGCAAGCTCTTTTGGACGCTCAGTACCAGGAACACATTTTCAAGGAGCCTGCATGTCCCCTCACCCCACCTAAACAGATGAATCTCAAACTAGCTACCCCACACAAGTCCATATAAGACACCTTGCACAAGATGCATCATCTTTCCGAAGCAGCTTTGTTCTTCACATAGGAATTAATCAGGCCCCAAAACAGCAAGAAACGGAATGAGGAGTGAGGGAGAAGAAAGGAAGCAGGGAAAGGATGGCACAGAATGTGGAGGTTTCCAGATGCAGTGCCTCTTTCTTCCCTGGCTGATTCCAACTGGGGGGCTGTGGTTGTGCATTGTGAGCCTTGCCTGGCAGGTGCACACATGCTTTACCTGTATGGGCAAGATGCAATCAGGGTTCAGGATCTGCTGGACAATAAGCTAAAATTTGAGGCTGGAGACGCCCCCAGTGCCTTGGAGAGCAGCAATGCTCACATGCACTGTACAGCAGGAATAGGAGCAGGGTGCTGAGCTGCTTGTCTGTCGTGGTCAGATGCTCCCAGGCCACCATAAAGGACCTCCTTTATGCTGTATCTGCCTTCCTCGGAGGTATTTAAGTGGGCAAGTAGAAGGGTGGGAGCGTGGCAAAGGAATTTGCTTGGCTATGAAGCTTTCCTTCCAGAAGAGCAATGTATGAGAAGCAGACACTTCTCGAATGAGGTAACTGGATTGGGGATGGGTGATTAACAACCTCCTTTCATAACCCACGGTTTTCGTGTGGGAATAACACTTCAGAAGTACATGGAGAGGCTTTGTTCCTACTTTCTTCTCCTATTACTACCTCTTACATGCACACACACTCTTCTCTGCTGTCTCTAGCCTCTTCATGAAGCTCTTTGAACTCGCAGTTAAAGGCAATAGGCAGCTCAGAATCATCAGATGCAAGCTGACTGAATGCAGAATGAACTGAGCTTGGGGGCTGACCTAGAAGAACCCACCTGCCTACCCTCTACAGCTGTTTGCTGAGCACTGCCTTCCAAAGCATCCCAAACCTTGTTCCAGCAAGGCTTGGCCTCATGAATGAACTCAGGGGGAATCCTTTGAGCTTGGTCCTTTTTCCAGCTGTTCCCAAATACCTGAAAGATCATTGGAATTATCTGGAATAAACCTTCCAATACATGACTCAGGGACCTGAAATGGTCCCTGCAGGTCTGAGCCTGGATAGGGTGGACCATGAAGAGATCTGTTCCTCACAAGCAACTCTTCCCAGAGGCAACAACCACGAGTGTGGTGATTTCATTGTCCCCTCATCCTGCACATCCAGCTGGTCCAGCAGTTGAGCTCAGGGCCAGGGCAGCAGGCAGCCTTCCCAGATTTCCACAGCATTTTTCACGCTCCAGACTCAGACTAAACTCTTCTACTGAGGGATCAGTCAGCCTAAGTCACTTTGGTGGCTGACCTCTGGTGAGGGGACCCACGGAATCACCATGTCTACGCATGCACCTCATGCAGACACTACATTCCTCCTTTCTGGACAGATTATGTTCATCGGTTCAGTGTCAATGGCCAGCCAGTGTAAGAGTCCAGACGGAAATGCAGGGATAGGCAGAGAAAATCTGGGGGGGAACCCCTGGAGATAAAATGAAATTTCCTTCTATGCTTTCACCTCTGTACAAGCATGAACAATCTGACAAAAAAAAAAAGAGCTTGGTAGACATTTCAGATGATAAAAGACTGGGAAGATGTCGCTGGCCTCCTGCTGGGATGGCTTTGCTGGTTGTGGAGCGTGTGAAAAAGTGTGCTCCATAACTAAAGCTAGTAAAAAGCCCTGTATGTAAACCAGCCTGACAAAACTGAGGGTGATCAACCCAGTTTCCCTCGCTTATGGTGGAAGATTTTGCTCCCCCAGTGCAAAGGGTGTTTTGCTACTAAGCCTCAGACACACACTCGCCCCAAGCTTCTTGTAGCCTTAGTCTGCGAGAGGACACAAGAGGAGGCTTGATAAAGGTATGCAAAGTCAAGCAGTCCTACAGATAAGGTAGATTAAAGAGCTTTTGTTCTTCTCATACTGCACTAGAACAACAGGATGTATCCTGCTCATCAAATGGATAGGCAGCAAATTCACAGCTGGGAGGAAACAAATGCTTTTCCACCCAAACCTGATCACCCTACCATACACAGCACTGATGGGATCCACCAAGGCCACACCAGGTGAAACACAAACACCCATACTTATGCTGGTGGATGCTCAGGGAAGGGACCCTGACCCTCGTGCTTCGCAGCATGACTCAGCCTCTGGCTCCTCTTCCTCAGAGGCAAGCAGCGCTCTCCTGTCCATCTGCAGTGTAAGTCATAGTTGCCGGCCAAAGCCTCTGGTGCTTTGCACCGTTGAGCGAGGGGTGCTGGGCTAGGTGGGCATCAGGCTGGATGCAGACAGCGTTGTTCCTGTGCAAATCACGGGGAGATGTGTGTGCAAGTGTGCAAAGAGAGTACTTGGGCATTTAATGGGCATAGACACAGGAGCGGGCGTGCTGCCTGGGAGGAAGGCAGGGCAGGCACAAAGGGCGATGCAGAGGGCAGCTGTTCCTGCAAGGCAGGTTTCGGTGTTCTCATTTTTTCTTTTTTTTTTTTTTCCTCTTGTTCCCTAGGGAATTTTAAAGGTCTGTGTAAGCAAATCGATCACTTCCCTGAGGATGCAGATTATGAAGCCGATACAGCAGAATATTTCCTCCGTAAGTCCACAGGCTCTTCTCCTTGCAACAGCTTGTAGATGTTAGCATTGGGTGCCATTTGCTTTCTGAAGGCAGGGTGGTGGAGGTATTGGGACTTGTGAAGCTCAGTGGGCCAGAAGCTCACCACCCCCTAAAAAGAACTCCACTCTCACCTCCCTGGGGCACTGCCCATGAGAGTGCAAATTTCAAACTCCGATTAACAACCAGCGGTATTTTTTTATTAATGGTATTTAATTACCATATAAACCCAGAGTTTTAATTCAAATCCATTGAAGAGCTACTGAGTGGGCATAAGGTCAGGACTGGGCTACCTGGGGCAATGTGAGTCTATATGTGTGTGTGTGTGTCCTCCTAAAGCAGAGGAAGCTTATATTTCCTTACTTGATACTCCAGTTGCATCAGATTTAATAAATTAGCTGGATTGTGTCTGAGGAGTACCTACTGCCGTCTTCACCTTCCCCCAAACACCACTTGCCTACAGAGGCTGCAGATCTGATCTTTGCTGATTTTAGTGATTTCAGTGATGGGAATGGGAAACAGGAATAAGGACAGTTACAGTATTTTGAAGAAAAGACCTGGTGCTCACCCAGAGGCCCTGGGAGAGGTGCTGTACCCCAGGCACACAGCATCTCCACAAGGAAACCTACCCTGAGCTTCAAGTCCAGCCTGGGACATGCCAGTGATGCTTGCACCATTTTATGCATGGAGACAGGGAAGGCAGGCTGGCCAGCAGGGCAGATCCACATAGTGTGTTGTCCTCCCTGACCACAAGTCAGCATTTCCACCTGCCCAAGAGGCAGGAGCTTACTCTTTCTTTAGCACAGCTGAACAGTCATCACTCCTCTTCTTAGGTCCCCGCCTTGCTATCCTTCCCTTGCTCTACAAGCCCAATGCCTTTTGACATCACAAGAAGAGATCTTCTCCCTTCAGAAATCTGAGATAAGAGCTTTTGACCTCCCAAGGTTAAGCATCAGAGGTCTGTAAAGGCCGGGAGTCTTTCAGAATAGCTCCTTGTCATCTGGGCGTGCTCCAAGCCAGATGTGGAGACCCAGCCCTGCGGCAGGGATGAAAGAGAGAATTTAGGCTCTGCGAGGCTCATTTGTATGTGAAAAGAAGTGGATCTTATGCTGCTTCCTCTTGGTTTCTCAAGCAGTTCTTCATCCACTGTAAACTGTAAATAACCCAGGGAGATTGCTGCTTTCAAATGTGTTTCTGCAGCATCAGTCTCTTAATCACTGCGTAGCTCCCGAACGGCAGAGCTGAAGACTGGGGTTTGATCTGGTTTGGCACAGCGACTGTGCAGGCTGCCTCAGAGGGCAAACCAGTTCTTGAAGAGTTGCTCAGGAGCAAGGAAGCTTCTTGCAGCATCAGCTGCACTTCAGAAAGAAGACTTGGGGGAAGGCGGTGAACATCTCAAGAAATATGGGTCTGTTCCCTCAAAGGGAACAAGATCTGAAGACAAAAATTGGCCCAACGTCAGGACCTGATGGTGTCCCCAGGGTAGAGTCCTTTTTAAGAAAGAATCAGGTTCAAAGAGGGATTTGGCAAGTCAATAAAGGACTACTTGGGTCACTCCTGAGAGAAGTGGGCTTTCTGCCGGCTTAGACCTGACTGGAGAGGGAGCCCACTGAACAGGTTCTTCCTAGGAGTTCTGCCAAACCAGTGTCCCTGGGCATTCTGCATGGGTGGTGATGCCTGATGATACTGGCAAGAACAGCTAGGAAGCTGTTTATTAGTATCAGACTAGGTGATTCTCTCATTCAGGGGACCAGCACAATTGTGGGGCAGCGTCCATGGCCTGGCTAAAAGGACTTAGACCTTTTTTTCTGCCAGCTATTCACATAAGGTGTCTTAGGCTTTTTGACATCAAACGCCTTTTGTCAGAGAGGAAGAAGAAGCATCCCTGTGTTTCTTTACTAGAAGATACTCGAGTTAGAGAATAGACAAAGGACATGAGGGAGCATCCAAACACTCTCATAAGTCCCCTCCTCTTTAGACCGAAGGTTTCTGGACCCAGGAAGACTGAATGAGATTCTGCTCTTCTTTTCCTAGCATGGTCCTCCTGAGGGACAGAAAGCAGGGGCTAAGTGAGGCTGCTGTCCTGCCTGCATCACGTAACGCCCACCACTCCCCATGCCAGCCGCCTACTTCGTGTTCTCCCAACAGACATGAACTTCAGAATTAAGACCCAGATAAAACTGACGTGATCGGGGCCAAGCTGCAGGACTGACTGAACATCCCTCTAGAAACCTTCTAAACAGCAGATGCCTGCTTGATGTTTGCTTACTGCCATCTAAGCTTCGCACTGTCGAATCCCGCCTCGCTTTCCAGAAGATATTAAGATGGTTATTATCACTATCCCATTCCCTGAAACACAGCCAGGTAGAACTGAAAAGCAAGCAAGAGCGGTTTCTCCCTGCCTCTTGCATTCCCCATGCACAGGCAGTGGGCTAGCACCACTTTCAAAGAGCCAATTGATTGTGCCTGGTGGGATCCTGATGTCAACAGGGTCTTTGAAGCACAGTCTCTGCCTGCTTAGAAAAAAGTCCTGCATTTGCTTCAGTAGGGCTCATTCTTGCAAACAAGGAAGGATTAGCTTTCATCCCCTCTTCCAGATCTTTGGTCCACAAGCAGAATTGCACCAGCCCGTCTGATACCTTTCTTTATCAAGAAAGGCTTCATTTCACATTTCAACAGATTATTTTCTCTTGGGAAGGGAGGAGGGGAGGCCTTCCTAGTTAAAAAAAAATATGAGTATTGGCGACACAATCTCAGGCAGATCATTGATACCCACTGAACAACCCAGGAACAGCGTGTGTGTGTGCGTGTGTGTGCGTATATGTGCAGGGGTGTCTATACACAGTCCTGGCCTTTCTCTGTGTAAGAGAGACTCTCCCCAGAAACTTTGGGGTATGCTTTGCATGCGTGTATGAGTACGTCCGTGCATCTATGCCATTGCCCTCTGCTGGTTGAGCTCTCCCCGTATCGACCGATGGAGAACGTGCGTGTATGGGAGCTGGCACATCCAAACCCATCACTGCCCTCTGGAAGGAGCCCAGCTGTTTAATCACCAGGATAAGCCCCGTGTTTCGGCAGGCAGGGCTGGGACTTTTGCTTCTCAGTTCTCACTGCAGCTGCAGAGCAGTGCACACAGAGCAGTGCACAGCACCAGGAGCTCCTTCCCAGCCCTAAAATAAATAAATAAATAAATAAGTCTCTCCTTGAGATATTTGTGCCCTTTCAAGAGGAATCGAGATTGAGCAGCTCCGCAGGAAGCATTTGAGTTGCTGCTCTTTGAAGAGCTCAAGCGGCAGTGCCCCACAGGAGGAGAAGCCAAATGGTGCCAGGGCTCCCCCTTCAGCGTGTAGTCCCCCTAGAAGTGAAGGAAAAGACAGCATGAGGGGGGGCAAGCAGCAGGGCAGGCTCCCAGCTCAGCCACTGGCCCTGCAGCCTGCTCTGCTTCCCCACACTGGGCCACCGGCTTTGCGGCAGCAGCCTGGCCGCGGGAAAATTGTTTTGGGCCACTCTCTTCTCCTGACACACTTTGTTTCTCTCTTCCTCCCTCCGTCCCCCAATGGATTATTCCTCTTTGAATTACTCCCCCACACACATTGCCCTGTCTCTCCCCTTTGCCCCCACACACAAAACGAGCTTGCATCCCTCAGTCCCCTCACTCTGGCACTGTTTTCATGCTCCTTTTTCCTCTCTCTCACACCTGCGCTTGTTCTCTCTGCCCCTTTCCCTCTCTCCTCTGCAGGGGCTGTTAGAGCCTCCAGTATTTTCCCAATCCTGAGCGTGATTCTGCTTTTCATGGGTGGACTCTGCATTGCAGCCAGCGAGTTCTACAAAACCCGACACAACATCATCCTTAGTGCCGGCATCTTCTTCGTGTCCGCAGGTAAAGGGGTGCACAGGGCCTGACGCCCCAGAGATGGGCTCCGGGAGGTGAGATAGGGCTGCCTGGCTGGGACATCCTGTAGGGGCACTGTTGCCCAGGCAGGAGAACTTGTGTTTCCCAGCCCCGATGAGCCTTGTTTGGGGTGAGGGCAGCCTCCATGGGTTGCCTCTCCAGCTGGCAGAGGCAGGCAGTATGGCTCTGCAGACAGGGGCTTTCCTGCTGCTTGGGAGCTGCTAGGGTGTGAGGGTTTCCCTATCTTCAGTGTTTCTCAGGGACAGACTGGAGGGCAGTCTAGGGATGTGGCAGGCACGCAATGAGAAATCTTGCCCAAGCTTCCCTGGGAAAGCTGCCACCGGGAGAGAGTGGGTGGCTGGGGGCCCTCCTGTCCCCACCTCCCAGGGGCAGGGGCTTAACCCCACAGCTCCCACCATTGCCATGCGTGACCCTCCTGACATCTCCTTCTCTCTCCCTCACCGGCTGGCTGGCAGGTCTGAGTAATATAATAGGCATCATCGTATACATATCAGCCAACGCTGGAGACCCCTCCAAGAGTGACTCCAAGAAGAACAGCTACTCCTACGGCTGGTCCTTCTACTTCGGGGCCCTGTCCTTCATTATAGCCGAGATGGTGGGAGTGCTGGCTGTCCACATGTTCATAGACCGGCACAAACAGCTGCGTGCCAATGCTCGTGCCACGGACTACCTCCAGTCCTCCGCCATCACCCGCATCCCCAGCTACCGGTACCGCTATCAGAGACGCAGCCGCTCCAGTTCCCGCTCCACTGAGCCTTCACACTCCAGGGATGCCTCTCCCGTCGGGATCAAAGGGTTCAACACCCTCCCATCAACAGAGATCTCGATGTACACCTTGACCAGGGACCCGCTGAAGGCAACCACTACCCCCACCGCCACCTACAACTCCGACAGGGATAACAGTTTCCTCCAAGTTCACAACTGTATCCAGAAAGAGAACAAGGACTCTATCCACACCAACACAGCCAACCGCCGGACCACCCCGGTATGAAGCCGTCGCCAGGANAACAAGCAGATAAGCAGACAAACAAGCGAGTGAACAAAAAAAAACAAACGAAAAGGAAGCGCGAGGAAAGAGACAACAGTGAAAAAAAATTCTTAAAAAAAAAAGAAAAACAAAAAAGAAAAAAAAGAAAAACTTTAAAACTGAGAGAAAGAAATTTAAAAATAGAAATAAATTTAAAAGAAAATGCATGATTTCCCATGTACCATTATTTTAACATTTAATAAAAACAGACTTAAAAAAAAATAAAAGGGAACCAAGAAATAACAAATGACAATAACTCAAGTGGGAGGAGGAGGAGGAGGAGGCAGCTTTTTGGATTTTGGGGGGTTTTATTCTTTAATTTTATGGTTTGTTTCCCACTTTAACCTAATACAGGCTCCTCAGGGGACAAGGGATGGGCATTCAGCCGGCAGCAACTCTGGTGTCCTTGGGCCAGTTATGGAGGATCCCAGGGTGCCGGGATCAACCATGACCCACTCCGTTCCCCAGGGATCCAGGGGGATCTGCTCCATTTTCCCAGGATCCATGGGGATCCACTTGTCCCCCGCAGGTCTGTAGGGGTTAAAAGCGACTCCTGTCCCTAAAGAGTGCGGGAGCCAATGCTGAGTCACCCCTCCACAGTGTCCCCAGGGGGAGTCCCCACTTCCCCAATCCTGGGGACCCTGGGGTTAACGGTGACAGTGCAAAAAGCAGACACAGTAAATAAAGACACACACACACAGA
>VWZK01006037.1:142265-154987 GCA_013396935.1 Baryphthengus martii
GGCGGGGGCTGGTGGAGGGGAACCAGAGCTCCTATCCCTTCAGGATGCTGCTGCTGCTGCCATAGTGGGGGGCATGGGAGGCCAAAGCCGAGGGGGGATTGGCACTCATGCACACGCGTGCCCGTGCTCACACGCGCGTGCCTAGACGCGCGCACGCTCTCCTGTGAATGCTCCAGAGGCTCCCCAGGGTGGCTGTGTGCCCCCTAAATCTGCCCCGGATTCCCTTTAGGTCCTGCCAGTGGGGCTGCAGTCACATGGGGGCATGGAGGGCGAGACCCATACGGCAGCCCCCTGAAATTGTTCCTTGGGCACAGCCAGTCTACCCTGACCCAAAGCCGCTGGCTCCTTGGCCTTGACGCACATACCCCTCCTCTGCTCCAGGCCTGAGTCCTGGGATCCTGGCGGCCATGCCAGGGAGAGGTGCAAAGCCATCTGACTTCTCCACGCCCGATGGGTTTTGTCCTCATCCCTGCCCTCGCCAGGGGGTCCCAGCCCTGCTGTGGTCTCATCCACAGTGGTGAGGTGAGCTGGGCCCCTGCCATCCTGCCCCAGGATCCCAGGCCTGGCTGCAGTCCCTTCGCTCCCCGTCGTGCTGGGTGAATAGGGCACCAGGGGTGCCAAGAAACGTTTATAATCCAGCTCCGTTCACAACAGCCTCTGAAATAGTGTCGAGAGGGGAGTCAGTGGCAGGGGAGAATGAGGGGGCCTCTGTGACACCCTGCAAGCTGCCAGGCAGCCTGGAACAAGGACAGGGCCCTTTTGGAGCTGTCCCCTAAAAGCGGCGGTGCCCTGGGCAGGTGCAAGGCTGAGGATGTGAAGGATGGGGCCGCTGAGCCCTTCGGCAGCTCAGACCCACTTTTCGACTTTTTTTCTGTCCCTGTTCCTGCTGCTCCAGTTTTAGGAGGCATGCAGTTCCCCGCTTCGGGTCCCAGCGGGGTTTCTGCTTAAAAGCAGCCTGATCCTCCCTGTATACCTCCCCCGCTGCTTTAACCCCCTCTCCTCACTCCGGGGCAGGTTGGGTGGCAGCAGTGGGAGGGGGTCATCTCCAAAAACAGCATCACAGGGCAAGAGGAGGACGTGAGCAGTTTGGCTGGGTGTCCAGACCCCCACCCCACTGCGCTGAAATCCCCTCCCATGACTCCTCAGTCCTTTAGAAGAGATTCACAGGGACACCCACAAACACAACGATGCCCCCCAAGAAATAAGCTAAAGACGATTTCCCAGCGTAGAGGGAGGATGATGTTGGAGTTTCCATCTCCAGCCACCCTTACCCATCCGATATTGGGAGCTGGGGAGCATTCACAGGGCCGAGCGCGCCCCCGGGCCAGGTGGGAAGGGAAGAGTGTGGGTGGGAGGCGAGAGCTGGCAGGGGAGCCTTTTTTCCCAAGGGTGTTGCTCATGTCCAGCTCAAATCAGTACAAGAAAACAACCTCCATTTTCTTAATTTCGTCATTTTTTTCAGACTGTTAAAAAGAAAAAAAATTTTAAAAAGAGAAAATGACAAAAAAAAAAAAAATCCTGGTACATGAAATAAAGATTTTTTTTTTTTTATAACTTGGTCCTTGTTTGTGTGGATTTATTGGGAAGGGGTGGATTTATTGCTGTGCTGGACTACCTGGAAATGCAGCAAGAAAATAAACTATTGCAGACAGGTTTGTTCTCTTTGGCAATTCAGCAGACAATCTTGCTTCAACTGCTCTCCTAAAGCAGGTCTTCAAGATACAAGGAGGAAAGGCAAGGTAAGAGGAGGGGGTTAAGCCACAACTTTTTTTGAAGTAAGCGTGGCAAAACTCAAGTCACTAGTGTGGGCTTTCCCTGATGCCCTCCAAAACATCTGCACCAGCCCCCGTTTAGCACTCATGGTCACCCCTTCTGTCGCGTTCCTCCTGAGGTGGTGCCACAAGGAATGATGCCCCAACTCCCACCTGAAGACAGCAGCTCTCGTGGCAGCAAGCCAAGTACTGCCAGCAAGTTCAGAATTCACAGAGGCTTGAGGGCTCAAAAAGGAAAGAGAAAAGGAAGTGGGCCTAACGTTGTGCTGGGGGCTTGTTCAGCTGCTCGTGGTATTTCTGGTGATTTCTTCAGTAGCTGAGTTGGCAGTGGCTGCCTGGTGGAAGTGCTTAGCACTGGAGCCTGGGGCAGGGAGCTACCTACAGCCAGAGCTGCAGACCCAGAAATGGGCGAGCTGGCAGCAGGGCAGAGAGGTGAGAGCCCTGCAAAGGGGATCAGGCTCCCAATGTGCCACCTCACTTCCTACCCCACCACCAGCAGCAGAGTGCCACCAACATGCCGAGATCTCCTCACTCTCTGCTGGGCTCCCACTTGCCGTGGGATTCTCCATGGCTCTCTGGATTGGACCAGGATCCCCATCAGACTCCATCACCAACAGCTTGGAGGGGTGACAGGAAAGGCAGCCACCTGAGTGACAAAGCCCCTCCAAAGTGCAGCCATGGTCTGACTCATGGCAGGCGAGCGAGACCACGAGCTGAACAAGCAGATGGGACCAGGGGGGTTAATTCAGCAGTGGCAAGGGGGCAGCAAGGTGAAGGCACATCTGCCTCCAGTGTTTGTCCAGCAGACACTGACGTGTGTAGTGTGACCACAGCGCCACAGTCCTCCTCGCCATTTGATGCCCCTCACACAGGTTGATGCCAGTGCTCGTCATCCAGACACCCTGGCCAGCACCTGTGTGTCCGCACACTGACCCTCCCTGGCCCCCCCTCCAGCCCATCCCTCTCCTTTGGGCATCCGGTAGCACCCATCCCATGCCTCCCCAGCATGCCTATCAGCACAAATATTTCGGGGACCAGTTGGAGGGATGTTTCACTGACAAGGTAATTTGGGGCACCCGCCGCCCCATTTCTGCTCCTCCTCCAGGGACCCTTCACAGAGGCAGCTTCGCCAATAAGGAGGGCGCAAGGAGGGGAGAGGCAGCAAAGCAGGCCAGGCGCCGGCTCCAGGGAACACCAGGGAGCTCCCATCCCTGCTACATGCACGTCTAGGATGCAGCTGCCTCTGCGCCCTATCTAGCTCACCGACCCCAAAACCTTCTCACACCTTCCTCATCCCCTTGGTTGGCTCTGAAGCTGCCCTCAGTGTAGATAGGCATGGATGGGATGAGCTGGAGAAATCCCCAACCCCTGCATCCTCTCCATCCTCCCTGCAAGGTTTCCAGTCCTGGCCTGCTGCAGAGATGGGGCAAGAGGGTGCTCCCTCGTGTCCCCCCCAAGCCAGTGGGGCACTGGGGAGATGCAGTTCCACTGCCCATGAGATGCCCTGCTTGGAGTGGAGGGCGTGCACGGCTCAGCCCCGGTTCCTCACAGGGTGCAGATGGTCTTAATTTTTCCTGTCTGCTTCTTCCCTTCTCCTTCTGGCTTTTACAGGATGGGGCAACAGAGCGGGAGAGGCAGGGAAACAGCACCAGCCTGAAATTATTTACTCAGATGGAGCCAGTCTCCACGCCATAATAATACTAATACTCAGCCCTTGTACAGCATTTTTCATGTTCAAAGCACTTTACAAATATTCACTAATTAATCTGCCATAGAACATGATGTCTTAAAGGGGTGGCATTGAAAGCAAAGGGCTTGTGTGTGGGTCCTCAGGGCTTGTGCGTGGGCCCTCATACCTCCTCTCTCCCAGGGTGCATTAATGCTCAGGTGAGCGTGAGACCCTAAAATGTTACCTTGTGCCCCTCCTGGCTCTCAGTGCCCCCCATGCCACTTGCTTGCCTCTCCCAGTGTTGGCTGTGTGCTCCAGCAGGCCCTGGGTATAGCAGGTGTGAGTAGGGCACCAGAGTCGTCTCCTTCACGTCAGTGAGATACTGAGGTCCAGAGGATGCTGGAGACTTGTGACTGAGTTGTCAGTTAAAATACCCAGGTTAGAAAAGTCCCTCCACTACAGTCTCAAGCCCCAGCAGTGGAGAAGGAGAGTCAGCCGGCCCTTTGTAGTGCAGCAAGAGCAAAGATGCTGCAAAGTCTGGTCTGATGCCTTCAGCCAGGTCCCTGTTGCAACTCAGCCCTGGGACCTCTCTGGAGGCAATGGCCATTCTCTGTTTTCAGGAAAGCATCACCAGTCCTGCATGGGGCTCACTTCTGAAAGCCCCCCTCGCCAAATCTGAGGACACTCAAATGCTGGCCAGGGAGGAGTGGAGGGCAGGCAGGGTATCTGTCAGACAGAGCGCTGCCCCACTTAGATGGAGCAATCCCCTAGGAGAGCTCTGGGAAGGGGTACGAGGTTGGGAGGCCACGCTCTGCCCAAGGCATGCTGGCCAGCGCTGGCAGCAGTGCCAGGTCTTCCCTCACCACAGAAGCAGCATGGCTGAACAGGGGGCGTGTTTGGGCGCCCTTTGGCGATGCTATGGGGCAAAGGAGTGCTTCCTGACGAGTAATGTCCCGTGCTGGTGAGTCTGCCTTGAACATGTGCTCACCACTCCTCTGCTGCCTCTCATATGGACCACAGCCAGGGCTGGCTGGGTTTTGCTTCTGTGGTGCTTCTGAGAGCTCCTCATGTGGGGAAACCCAGACACTCGGCTATTAAATTAACACCGGGCATTTAACAGCATCATTGAAATGGTTTAAACACCTAGGAGTGGTAATTAGTAATAACGGTTTGGTGATGCAGGAAATTAAGAACCAGGTATGGAGCCCAGTACTTTTTTCGGCAGATAATTTTTAGTGCCAAATGACTACAGAGAAAGGCCAAGAGTCAGACTGTCCTGCCTACTGTCTTGCTTGCATGTGAGGACTGACATGAGGGAGGAAGACAGACCCATATCTCAGTTTTCAAAAGTCAAGCATGGAGGCCAAGGATGGAGAGAGGTTTGAGAAGGAGAGCTGATGGAGAAAGGGGGTCTGTGAGGAAGTACAGTCAATCTGACGAAAGACACTACATGAGCAAGGCTGGCAAAGGGCAGGCCAGTTTACAGTCCTGGAGATCTGTCCGAGAGTAGAGATAACTCCAGGTGACTTGACACCTCCTTCCGGGGTGCCTTCCAGCTGCTGGGGGCTTCTCCTCTCCTGAGACCCTTCTGGACAACTGCTGGAGAGATAGAAAGAAGAGACAACAGTTTTGGTAGGGAAGGGAGTCGAAGGGAGGGTAGCTTTTAAGAGTAGACAAGGGCCTATACAGATTGAAAGGATATAAATTAAATGCCACCAGTCTGAGTTTTCCCTCCAAGAGCGGAGAACAAGTCATCCCTCTCGCTAAGCTGAGACAATGGAGCTTTGACTCTGTGGGGCTGCTGCTCACTACGCTGCTCCTCACCTTGGAAGGCCTTTACAAGGAAGTCCTGACCAAACCAAGTGCACTCCATTTTGGTGGCTCTGTAGAGCTCCAGAGCAACTGTGCAGCCAAAATGCCCTATGGAGAAGGGAAGTTCTCCAGTCTGGGAAAGGTGACAGTGACCTGTCCCCAGGACACAGGACAGGCTCTAAGAAGCCCTCTTCCTGCGGATCTGTGCCCAGAAGGGTAGAGCAGACATCTGTGATGTCCCAGTGTCCTTGGTGGATACTTTTTCCTAAAGCCATCAACCACCATGGACCTGCCATGCATGGAGCTCCAGTGAGGACTCTACCAGAGGAGCCAGGATCTCAATGGTCCACACTGCTTCCTGTCGGCACAGCAGCAGATGCAGGAGACCGGTGCCTGGGTGCTCACCCAGCCCTTGTCTTCCCGGGCTGCAAATCCCAGCTTTGACCTGGCTCTGGCAGAGCCAACACACACAGGAACCATTCTGGCAGAGTGTTGTCATTTGTGCCAGTTTTACATCGCCAAGAGGAGTAATGTGAGAATGACGCCAAACCCTGCTGGCCTCATTTCGCTTGCCCTTTATTGAAATCTCCAGGCCTTGCACCCACCCCGGGCACGGAGCGACAAGGGTGCAACTGCTCATGTGTGCTACAAGGGCTCAGAGGAGGCAGCCTCGACATCCTCCGCAGTGGTCGGCTCTTGACATTGCGGAAAGTCCGCAGTGAAGGAGTCGGCTGGTCCAGCACTGGCAGCTTCAGCAAAGGGGTCAAGAGATACGGGTATGGGCCGAGTCCCAGAAAAAGCTCCGCAAGGGCAAAGCGCTGGGGCTTGGGGAAGGGTTTCCTCTGCTGCTGCTGCTCCTCCCGCTGCTCCTGATCCCTTCGGGGATGGAGAAAACAAGAGACTTTGCTCTCTAGGGACCTGTCAATCAGAAGCTGCCACCATCGTTTAATTTGCTGAATTTATGCCTGCCAGGAGCGCCGGCCTGGCTGCCCGTTCCTGAGCAGGTAGTGCCATCCCGTGGGACGAGCTCGGCACAGCAGCGAAGCCTTCAAAGCAACGCTGTGCAGGAGCCGGAGCAGCCGCGCAGCTCCTACGGGAGACCCCGCCGCTGAGACCCTTGCCCTGTGTCCCACTGCTGCACAGGGGCGGTTGGGGACCATTTCCAGTCTGCCAGGGCCCCTCATAACCGGTTGTCCCTCACTCCTGCTCTCCTTCCAGAGGGAAAGCTTGGAGAGGACACAATGACATAACTCACACGGACATGGGGGTTCAGCTTACTCCCACCCCGGACAGGCTCTGGCCAGCCCAGAGGCAGGTATGATTTTAGGAGGGGAGGGAGGGCAGAAAACAAAGCTCTCACTCTGAGCTTGGTGTGGCTGTGAGGTTCGAGGCAGCATGTTCTAGCAAATGCTTGACATCAGCAAGCCTCCCCACTCCTCCTCCTCTAAATTTTGCAGCTTCTCTGGTCTCCGGCTGGTACCAGGTCAGGGACCATCCAGAGGTGTTTAGTAGGGTGATGCTTTCACACTTGCAGAAAAAAGAGCAATGTCACGGAGCAGTTCGCAGGTTAGGGAGCTCTATGGCTGCCCCACATCTCCTCCTGCCCCTGCCGCTCTCCCCTGAGGGCTTGGCGTTGTTCATAAGCCCTTTTGGGGAGTAAGAGTTGGACCGAAGGTCCCTTCCTAGCCCCAGCCCCTTCCCATCTTCTCCTGCAGAGGCCACAGCAAAGCCTGGACCTGACCTTGGGAGTCAGCTGTGACCTTGGGAAGTGCCTGATCCACAGGGACTGACTGCGGGCAGGGAAGAGGAGAGAAAGACTGACCTTGGGCTGCTGCAGTGGGAGCTTTCTGGAGCAAGGCTGAGAGTGTGCATCCTTCCCAGCTGCCTCAGGGTGCTTGGTGCCCAATGGGGGACATCCACAGCACGGCTTTGCCAGAAGGGACAAAAGCACCCGGCTGACTCCTCCGAAGACAGAAGAGAGCAGATGGCGCTGAAATCTGCTCAAGAGGAGAGGAAGGAAGAGCCCTGAGGCTCTGCACTACCCTGTACCCCGAGAGGCACATTTGTCCCTGGCCAAGCGTGTCGGCCAGCCCTGTATCTGACTTAGCAAGGGGCAGGGAAAAGAACGGCAACCACAGGCTCGCTGAGCTGCGGCGTGTCCCTTGCTGCTGTTCTCTTTTGTGGGGACTTTCTTGAGAGTCCCTGGGAGGGGAACAGCCAGTTACGGAGAGGTAGCATCTGCATTCAACTCCTTACTGCCTTGAAAACTAGGTCTTGTGCAAATGGGGTTCGACTCTGCTCCTTAGCAGAAATTGCTCAGGCTCTCTTTCTGCCTCCTGATGTTCTGCTTAGACCTCTCTGCCTGGCTGGTGTAAACAGTAAGCTTTCCAGGGGAGGGGCCAGCCAGGCAGGAGCATCTGCAGAGCATGTTTAGCCCCGGAAGATTCTGATTTTTCACAGAGGTTACCATAACGCCGATGATGTTGAAGGAAATAACTGTGGACACTCCTGTGCTGGGCAAGAGCCCTTGCATAGGAAGCCCGTGTTGCCTGCGGTTCTGCTCACACACACACCAGGATCCTTTTCAGGGCAGCGCTGAATATAGCTCAGGCATTGGAGAACCGCAGGGCACGGAGCGGGGCTCCCGCAGCTGCAAAGCAAACCGCTAACTCAGTGGTGAGAAGGCACCGTGTGCCTCGCACCCTTCATTGCCCGGGGCCCCATCCTCTTCCTCGCTGTTGGTCCGGCTGGATCGACGCAGTGTTTCCCAGATGCAGCAGTCGTGACCTGTTTCTGCCTCTGTCGACACGGTTCCCCATCACCATGATGGCTCGTATCTCTGACGTATTTCTCCTCCGGTGAGGCAAGGAAATGTTGTCCCTCCCTGGGCAGCGTGGAGGTGTCAAGCTCTTGCTGGGGAGGCTTGCCGGGGTGGCTTGGAGGACAGCTGCAGAGCGGGACTTTGCAGCTCAGCCTGTGGACTCCCAAGCTCATACCCCAGCCACTGCACCACCCTTTTCTCCTTCTGCAGGCTTGGAGCCAGCAGGGACGCTGCTGGCACCAGATGCTCTAATTGAGCTTTGTAGAATAAACTTGTGGAATTAGCCTGTTGGCTGCTGGGATAAAATCCAGCGCTGAGTGCAGATCAAAGGAGGCAATCTTGCTGACAGTTTGCGGGGAGACAGCCAGTCCTGGGCTCCTATAGCTCTGGAAAGAGCAGTGTTCAGCAGCTGAGGATGAGGATGGAGCGTGATTCACGCTGACTCTCCGACAATACATGTGGTCCGTGCGCTTATGGTCAAAGCTACAGAAGCCTTGGCAGAAATCTAACACTAGTGATAAAACCGGTCAAAGCCAAGCGAGAGACAGCCCTAATTCAGAGGAAGACAATTTTTGGGTGTGCCATATATTTGTGGCTTTTCCTGGTAGAATGGAAGGAGCAGACAGCACTAGGCCAGGCTCTGATTCCAGTCTAGAGAAGCACCATGGTTTAAGAAGGGGAAGCCTGCCCTTGGCAGGTTTCTGTCTGTCCTTGAGAGCGAGATGGTCCGGCCCAGCAGCCGTGGAGAGAGCTCAGCATGGCAGGAGGAGGAAAAGGGAAAAGGCCTCGCAGTGAAAGCATGTCTACTACCCAAGAACAATAAACTCAGCATATTCCCTACGTGGACCTTACTGTACGGATGTGGCTGGTCTGAACATATGCAGCAAATCTGCCAGGTGCCACCTGCTCCCAGCCCCGCTAGATCGCACAGGCAGCAAATTAAAAATCAAATTCACAGCACGTGCACTGTAAAGTTGCTTTATGGCCATTTTCCCAGGGTTCCTGAAAATCCAATCAAGCATTTCCCTGAAAAAGCTAGTGAGCAACTGCCACACGAGGAGAGCAGGTTTATAGTTCAGCCTCCAGGGCACCTGGGAGAGGGATGAAGGTGCTGGAAAGGAGACCACGCCTGGTAGTGAGGCACTTGGCCTGGGAGACAAGCAGAGAAGAGCCTGAGAAGGCAGATAAAAGTGCAACAGGAAAGATGGGATGCGAAGAGGAAGGCCAAGGAAAGACGGAGGCCTTCCCACCCTGTGAACATCGGCCTGTGGCAGGAGCCAGTTAATACACAGCCAAGGTTGGTTGCAACAAAAGCCCAGAAGCCAGGAGTGAGTTCTTCTGCTTTAAAGACAACCACGACGACGACTTCAGAAGAAGAGGTGAGTAAACGTCAGGCTTCTCCACAGGGGGAAGGTGTTAAGGCTGATGACGACTTCCCTCGGTTTCTGGGTTTGTCAAGACGCACGGGGCACTGGAGACCAAGCGTACGGCACTGGCATGCGGTGTATTTGTTAACCCAAGGGGCTATTTTTGATGCATTTGTTATAAGAATGAGAAAAGGAACTACTGGGAAATAGCGTTTTAATGTGAACATTAGTCTTCCAATCCTCAACTGCCTCGTTGAGTGGAAGTACAGTCACGCAAGCTGGAAGCAACCCCTGTCTAAAGGCTTTCCAAGGCATCTTCAGTGAAGGCAGAGGTGATCTATTTTCTAGGAAAGGCCCCTAATGGGTTGGGCCCTTGGACTCGCTTTCCTTCACTTAAACCTGGCAAGCCTCTGGTGACACTGCCTGAGCTGCATATTGTCCTCGCTCAGCAGGAGGAGGCCGCCGCTCACTGCAGAGCCAGCTCACAGAGCGACAGCTCTCCAACGAGCCCCAAAGTGCAGCGGAGAGCTGATGGCGGTGAAGGGTTTGCACGAGCCTCTCTTTACGGCTCTGCTAACACCAGCATAGAGCCCCAAAATGGAGAAGTAGAAGACAAGAATGGAAAACCAGATGGGAGCAATTTATCCTGGCTGTTCTCATGAGTATCTTCCAGGGAAGAGTGATTAGCCTTATTAACTGATTAAGTGATTAATTAACTGATGAACTGAAATTATGGATCAAATGATTGCAAGCAAGTATATTTTAAGTACTTTTCCGGGAAGCGACGTATCTCACGTGCCTTTAGCGAAAGCCAAAGGCCGGGCGGTGAACCGCTTGCGGCAGCGGGGTCAGCAAGACAGGAGGAGAGGTGCAGGCAGCTGTGGAGCCCTGGCCGCAGCATGGCACTGGAGATGTGCCTGGTGTCAAATGAAAAGTGAAACAGACTCACTCCCTCCCCTCCTCTGGTAAATTTGGCCTAAACATGACAGCAAATCTCACCTGCTTCAAGGCTCGGGGTTTTTTCTTAGACCCTTTCTTCCTCTTGATAAGAAACTGGAAGGTTACGTGCATGCCCAGAGGAGCATTGACCGTGGGCATTCCGTACACAGGCTCTCTCCTCTGACTCACGCCTATATCCAACTCTTTCCCCAGAAAAGGTAGTTTGAAGGGCTAAGCCCAAACCACCCAAGAACTGTCACCTCTGGGAGACAGCAGCAGCGTTACACTCTTGTAAGCACCTCACGCAGGCTTGGGAGGAAAGAGGAAGCTGTAGTAAGGAAGGGACTTTGGTTTATTGGTCTCCTTGTCACTGCTTCTCTTCACTCATTCCCTAGCCCAGTTTTCTCTTCAGAACTTCCTGCTCTTTTTACCACCATCTCCTAAGCAACCAGTCCCTCCGAACCTGCTCAGTCCATTTTCCTGGCTCAGGAGGACGAGGGATGGGCACAGCGGGAGGAGGGGGTTACCTGGAGCTGGGATCGCACTGAGCCACTGCCAGCAACTGGTGAGGCAGTTCCAGCACTAATGATGTTTGTCTCCAAAAAGGCTGTTTAGGTGAGACAGTTACAAATTGTATTTTATAAACTGTATTTCTATAAGTGGATTTTTTTTCGCTAGCGGGGAAAAGTGCTTTAATAATCCCACTTCTGATTAATGGCAGAGTGTCTTGGCAAAGCAGAGACTGCTGCAGCTTCGGTTCTTTCTCGAGGAGGAATTACAAGTGGTAAATAAAGAAGAAAATGCACACCTCGCTGCCTGGAAAATATTGATCTAGACTCTTCTTAGGTAAAAAGATACTCAGAAAAATTCTCTAAAGAGTTATTTTTCATCCCATGAGCTGAAGGGACCTATAAACTGGATCATGCTCTTTTTAGGGGCAGAGAAGATTTCCATCACTCTGACATGTGGACATCTGAGATTTAGTGATTTATTGCCCTCATTCCCTGAGAAGAAATACTATCCCAATTACAGAGGCAGGGATCTGAGGCACACGCTGTATTAAATCACTGGTGCATGATCTCCCACAGAGGGCACAGGGCTGAATCCTAACTTCCAGCCCTAGGTCTCCCCTCCAGCAGGCCAAGAGAAGCCTTAGGGGACAATGCAAAATCCCGAACACCACACTGTGAACACAGCAAGGGCAGCTGCAATTCCCATTCTTCACACATCTTTACCTCTCAAAAATCAAGTATTTTGTAACAACTCTAAAACACAGAGTCAGTTGAATGATCCTACAACTACAACCTGAAAAGCACCTGCTTTTCTGCAAAACCATTGCGTAGTTTGGAATATATTTTTATTTCAAGAGGCTGTGAGTGTGAGAAAATCAAGAGGCACAGCATCAAGTCATGTTTCCTGTCCCAACACCTGGCTTTATTGACATACTTCTTGTTCAGAGCCTTCAAGGTCATAAATGTTTTAAGTTTTATCTTTGTTTTCATCTGTGAAAACAGGGATTTACCCAGCAGACTTTAGAGTAACTCCATCTCATGTCTGTAGAGCAGCCTGGCACAACCAGATGGAGACAACATGCCATGTAATTGAAATCTCCATTTGACTAAACTGAGGACCAGTATTCTTTCAATACATGGTTTTAGGCCAGAAAAATATTGAATTCATGTTCCTTCAAAGGAAAAAAAATATAATTTCTTGAGATTAGGCAGTCCGTTGCGTGGTCATGAAGCTCAAGTTATCTTCACGACTGCAAATGATAGACAAGATGAAATTTGCAAGCCTATGCCAGACAGCAAGTTATTTACACCAAAACCATTCCGAACAGACATTTGGCTGACACAGGCTTAAATACTTCCACTAAGAGAAATTCCACACTTTTAGGAAGTTTCACCACCATTACTGCGTGGTTTGAGCTGCCGTGCTCCGCTGTGACTTCCAGCAGACGCAGAAAACAACGTTTTCTTCCTCTTTGTGACAGCTGGGTACAAACCGCACGGTTCCGCCGCACCTCACCCTCGCCTTTTCGACTTAAAAGCCAACCCCAAACTTTTTAATCAACGGAGGAAATTTACTGTCATCAATGTCACTCTCTTCCCACTCCCGTGCATTTATTGCTACTAAGCGGTAATGGAGAGGGTGGGAAAATTCAGCAAACGGGACGGTGACGACAGAAGGCACAGGGAAGCAGGCGACAGACCATCGCCACTCGGGGACACGGCCTCACGGCGGCCGTGAGCCCCAGAGCTCTCCCCGCCGGGTCGGCACCCGGCGGCCCCTCGGCAGCAGGGCCAGAGCGGCTGCCACGCCCTGGGCCATGAAACTTCGGT
>VWZK01006037.1:163215-174401 GCA_013396935.1 Baryphthengus martii
GGGGGAGCGAGGGCCGCGCAGGGCACCCCATCGCTCACTGGCTGATGGGCGTGCGCCTCTTTTTCCCATTGGCTGCTGGGGTGCAGAGGCGGAAGGGCGGATTGCGGCCTTTAGCCCGCAAGTGCTGCCCCACCTTCCCACCCGCTGGCCCTACGCTGTCTGCTATTGGGTGGGAGCTCTGTGTTCCCCTTGGCTGAAAGACCTGGGACCTCTTTTGCTATTGGCTGGCAGGGAGCGGGGCCACGCCCTAACACCCCCACCCCAGCTTGGGACCCTGTGCAGCGGAGGTGGCGTCGCGGCGGCCGGATCTGGGCAGCGGTGGGCGAGCGAGAGTCGGTCGGGCTTGGGGGCTCTTGTAGGGAGGGAGCCGCTCGCACCCTGGGTGACATCCTTCTCTCCGGTCCACTACCCTTAGGGGCGGCCGTCCCGGCCCCGCCATGGCCCCAGCGGTCTGCGGGACGCTCCTGGGGCTGGCCTTCTACACCAGCAGCCTATGTGCGGCCAGTGACGCCGCTTTCCACTACCGCGACTACTGCATCATCGGGGCCGGCCCCTCGGGCTTACAGGCGGCCTATTTCCTCCAGCAAGCCGGCCGGGACTATGTCGTCTTCGAGCGGAGCCACGCTCCCGGCAGCTTCTTTGCTCTCTACCCTCGGCACCGCAAGCTCATCAGCATCAACAAGCGGTACACAGGGAAATCCAACAGCGAGTTCAATCTCCGTCATGACTGGAACTCGCTCCTCAGCCATGACCGCCGGCTGCTTTTTCGACGCTACTCCCACGACTTCTTCCCGGATGCTGACACAATGGTGCGTTACCTGGAGGACTTTGCTTCTCTGCTGAAACTTCAAGTTCAGTACAACACGGCCATCATCCACGTCACGCTGGAGAAGGACGAGCAGGCCTGGAATGGCCACTACTTCCTCCTGACTGACCAGGACAGGCAGAACTACAAGTGCAGGTAACGGGCAAAGCTGGGGCTCTAGTCACACTGCTTTCCACGAGCATCTTCGAAGACACAAAACTGCAGAATAAATTAGGTTGGAGGAGACCCACAGAGATTATTTTGTCTAAGCCCTCTGCCCAAAGCCGGGCGGCCGACATCAGGTTGCTCAGAGCTTTGCCCTGTTGAGGGATGAGCATCTCCAAGGATGGAGATTTTACAGCCTCAGAGCCTTAACCACCGCCACAGGGGAGAAACATTTTACAGGGATTGGTTGGGGTGGGTGGGTGTAGTAACTGTTCCTAGGAAGGCGTTGCCTTTCAGGAGCAACGTTACGCTTCAGGCAGCTGAGGAGCTGGCAGGGCAGATAGAAACTGCCTGCTATTGCCACCACCGCAGGTTCCATCTGTGATAGGTAAGCTTGAAATCAGGGGGTTTTTTTTATCACTAGAGAATTGCTGTCTGTGGAAAAAATAACTCAGTCATATTTGTAGCCACTGCTGCCTTTATTCCAAACTCAAGTGAGTCAGTGTGGCAACTTCAATTAATTAACCCGCATGTCCCTAGAAGCACGGCCCAGGCACCGAAGCCCTGGGCTGACACAGAGCTGGTAGGCTGGGAACCGGAGATAAGTCGAGGGAGCTGACCGTGAGAAATAACCCTCACAGCTGCTGGTCCCTGAATTCTCCTTCCCCATGTCACACTTAGGCGTGTGTATCCCCTGCTGCCGCTGAGCTGCATTCTTAAAAACCTCAAAGTTACTAGTGTGAACATACGGAGTATACTTCTCGCCTCTCCTGACAATCTCAGTTCCACGACAGCGGGTCGTCCTGGCTGTCGCTTGGAGGTGCGCTGGCTGGCAAGCTCACCGGGGACAGAAGGCAATCCCAGACACCCACACGCTGCAAGGGAGTTGCTCTCAGGAGCTGCGTGAGCAAGGCTGGGCCAGCAGACAGTGCTACTAGCCTTGGCTGCCTGCTTTTTCCATCACCAAAATTTCCCTGAGATTCAAGCAGAAGTTCCTGTGGGGAGGTATAAAAAGATTACAGGACTTAATTTTAGTGTTAACCATTAGTGGCATCGCTGGTACATTTCTTTGACCAGGAGTTGCATTTTGAGATACCGAAACCATTTTCAATCCCTCTTAAAAATTACTTCAGTTCTGCTGTATTAGAAGGCAACACAAATTTTAAATCACAGTAATTTTTTTATGCAACATATAATCAATCTGTGAACCTTTAGTGTTATATATATCGTCGCTGAGTACATGAGTAGTACTTGCACATTCCTGAACAACGGAGGGAGACGTTTATGTACAGCACCTACACTGACTTTTGCTACGTCTAATGGCATTTCTAGTTGTCTCCGTTGGCCTGAGGATGGGGAAGAGAGGAGCAGGTCATTAGGTGAAGCTGAGGAGAGGTTTCTTTGGAAACCATGACTTGTGCAGCTGATCTGTTGTGGCTGCAGGGGACACAAAACCATCTTCCACCGTGAGAGGAGGGAGCAGCGATGAGATAGAATGATGGCCCCGTTCCCATACATTTCCTGCATTCCCTAGTGCTGTCCCTCTTTTTTGCAGCTCTTTGCTGGTTGCCACTGGGACATGGGTCCCCAACGTGGTAAACTTCCCTGGCTCGGAATATGTTGAGGGTTACGAGACTGTGTCCATCAACCCGGAGGATTTTGCTGGCCAAACGGTGTTGATCTTGGGCCGAGGGAACTCGGCCTTTGAGACAGCGGAGAACATACTCGGTGTCACGAATTTTATCCACATGGTGAGCCGGTCCCGCGTGCGCCTCTCATGGGCCACCCACTACGTCGGGGATCTGAGGTAGGAACTCGCTCCTCTTCCTCTTTCTAACGCAGCTGGAGCACAAACAAGGAGAACCTCTTCTTGCCCGGGTGGTGAGCCGGACTGGCACATGAGGTGCTGTGGTCCTGGGGGTGGCAGAGGAAACACAAGGCCTTCTGTCTTTAGGTCCTTGGTTTAAAGCTGTCCACGGTTGCAGTTGCTGGACACAGGGGTTCGATGAATGCTCTTCAGAGTCTGTGAAATAAGCAAATGTCTCCTTGGAAGCTGCATCATTAAAAGGTGCTGGCTTCTGAGTTGTTCCCATGCTTGCAGTCACAGAGGAGAGCCGAGAGGTTCCTACAAGGGCAGCAAGGCTTTGTTACGTGTGCTGTTCCAGAGAGCCCTGAGGCTCTGGGGACACTGAAGGAGAGTGTGGGGTGCTGGTAAAGGTGTCCCATTTTCAGCAGCTGAGATAGAACTGTGGATCCCCTATCTCCTCCCTTTCTTTAGGCCTTCTAATGTTCACCTTTTCTTCATAGAGCAATTAACAATGGCCTGCTGGACACCTACCAGCTGAAATCTCTGGATGGGCTTCTAGAGGGCGACCTGGAAGATCTGGCTATCATCAAGGACAAGAAAGGGAAGCTGCACATCACGCTCCGGTTCTACCTGGAGAACAGGAACACCAGCGCAGGCATCGACTCCATCACCCTCCCGCAAGACGAACTGGATAATTTTGCCACCCGCTCACCTTACGACCGTGTCATCCGCTGCCTGGGCTGGAAGTTTGACTTCTCTATCTACAACAGGTGAGGGAGAACCAGGAGCTCCAGGGAAACAGGTATTTAGAGTGAAAGACCTGAGTAGGGAGGGAAAGGAAGAGCAAGTCCTATCCTGGCAACGTTGCCCGGGCCTCCACATGCTCTGAGCTACCTCGTGCTGCACAGTCCTTTCCTTACCCTGCAGCTGTGGCCGTGTCCCAGCGGGAGCGTGTGTGACACTGCCCTCTGACCGACAGGCTCTGGGGCTGAGCAAATGGCACTCTTTGGGACCTGGGTGACCCAGAAAAACTTGTGCCTTTAGAACTTAACATCCTGACCTCCCAGATCACACAGAGAAGGTTAGCAATGTTTTGTGTTTTGGGGTTGGTTTTGTTTTTTTTCTAATGAGAATGGTACAGACATAGATCGTTACAGAAAGGTTTTTTTGTCTGCTTCTTTTCCCCAAGGATGCAACCTTCACTCCACCTTGGTTTGTTTCCTAGTACATCCTGCAGTTGAAAATGATACTGCTCATTTCACTGCCTTCCAAAATTCACTGTCAGTGGCTGCAGTTTGATCTAGTCCAGAGCTACCTTGTCTTCTGGAAGATCCTGGTTGTAGTAGTAAATCGCAGCGGAGCCAGTGGGGTTACGAAGCAGTGTCTTGCCGTGGCTGCAGTATCGTTTGTGCTTTATCAGGAACACGTTTTATTTTTCCACCCCCACCCTTCCTGACAGCCTGCTCTTCTTTTGCACATCAGAACCCTTAGAATGATGCCAGGAAAAGGGAACAAAAAGAAGTATCCTCAGATCAAACCCAGCTACGAGTCCAGAGGCACTCGGGGCCTCTTTGTTCTCGGCACTGCTAGCCATTCTGTTGACTTCAGGAAATCTGCTGGGGGCTTCATCCACGGATTCCGGTATACAAGTGAGTGCTGAGGTGTACAGAAAGGGCAGAGGTGGGAATTGTTCCTCTCTTTGAAAGAACAGTTCATAGCTTACTGCTGAAAAGAGGTCATCCTTACTCTTGTGCTGGCAGTAAAACTTACAAAACACGGCCAAGCTGCAGCTGTGTCATCTGAAGTGGAGGAGAGGTGACTTGGGGTCATATCTGAAGTTTTTGGTTGTCTGTCTTTGTTTTGTCTTGTCTCTCTCTTGCCCGTTGTCTCTTATTTATGTAACACAATAGATTTCTGCCTGCCAGATGCTCTGCCTCGTGACAGGCTGTGGGTGAGAGGTCTAGTGCTGTGGCGTTATAACCCAGCGGCTCTGGGCAGTAGAGAGAATTTCCATCTTTGTGTGTGTGTGAGTGCCCATCCTTATCATTAAAGGACTGCTCAGAAGTAATGAAATATCCCCAAGGAACCCCCCGCCCCCTCACCAGCCTCTTAGCATCACATCAGCTTTCAGAGGGCATCTCCACTGCAGTTACCAGCGATTGGGGTGGGAGATCCCAAGACTGGTTGAACCTTAAAGCTTATTTGTTGTGTCCTGCCGGTGTCTGTGCATGCTGCAGCAGAGCGATCGGATTTCTTAAAAGCGTAAGCTTGGATTTTTTAAATGAGCTGTTCTTTGTTTCTCTTGATGTCTCAGCTCGTGCAGTCCACCGCCTACTGGAAAACCGTCACCATGGTGTGCCCTGGCCGTCCACACTCTACCCTGTTACACAGCTGACCAATTCCATCATCAAGCGGGTGAACGAGGCCTCAGGCCTCTACCAGATGTTCGGTGTCCTGGCTGACATCATACTGCTGAGAGAGTGAGTGAGTAATTATTCCCAGCACTGCACTCCATAGTTTCATTCCTTTTTCTTTTACCATTGCTTCCCATGGTGCCACCACACAAATTGCTCCATTGCTGCCTAAGGACATTACCGTCAGATAGGCAGCCACCTCAGACCCATACCCCTGCTGCAACTGGGGCCGCTATGCCGAATTTTCTCAATTACTTCTCTCTCTTAATGGGTTGAAACGGTCCAGACCTTCCCAGTAGGCTCAGACATATGGTACCCTTTTGCTGTCCCCAGGGAAAACCTTTCCTGGAGCAGTGCTAATGTAGAGAAGGATCCCATAGCCCAGAAAAGTAATGGAGTCTTGTAGCAGTATCTGCAGACTCCCTAAGTTCTGCCTCAAGTCCAGCCCAGCTCTGTAACGATCAGAAATAATTACTATCTGATGGTTCTTTGGCCTTAGGCTTGAGCAGCTGAGTGGGCATTGGATCCTAGATGGCTTTTCTCTGGTGGAAAATTCTGGTGGTTGTGGTTGCAATTCACAGGAATGCCACAGCATTTGAATACCTCGAAGAGTACCCGGTTGGAATCCTGGCTGAGCTGGAAATGCAGACGGGGAGGAAGGCTCCCAATGGACTGTTTGTTATCATCATGGAGTATGGGAGGAATTTCTCAGGGGCTGACAAGGATGTCTTCTACTACAACCGAGCCGTGGGAGAGGCACAACATGCCTGGCAGTCCAACTTTTTGCACCCTGTTATTTATTATTACAAACACCTCCCAACAGGTAAGGTGTGCTGCCTCTCCTTGCTAATTATCTGATAGGAGCAAAACAGAGGGGGACAAAGATACTTCAGAGCCAAAGGGGGAGGAGGACCTGAAGGCATTGCGCGCCCTTCTCTGCCACTTCCTTCAAGTCCATCCTCTGGGACGCCCGCCAACACTGTGTGAGCTGAAAAACAAAAAAAGCTGGATGTTGACAGAAGTTTCCATTGGTCAGACCGATATGGGATGGAGGGGTAGTACCAGGGACCTCACATTTGAGAATAGGAACAAACAGGCATGCTGGAAATTTCCCCATTCCCGAAAAGAGGAGTGTTTTTTCCCTTTGACTGGCACCCTGCACGTATTTTGCAGAGTCCCAGCAGGTGAAGCTGGGCCGTTCAGCGTTGCCACCAAAAGAAAGCTGCTCTCTTTGGCCGGCCCAGGTCTGAGAGGTCGCGCGGTGACAGAGGCAGCCAAAGGCAAGGGCTTGATGATGAATGTCACATCCAGCAAACAAACACACTTGGAACAGATTTCCTTGGGAAATGGGTGTGCTGAATCTTCATCTCCAGAAACCCGAGGTCAGGGTCCGGCCCGCCTTGCCTGGCCAGGAGCGTGATTGGTAGCAGCATTAAAGCTTGAACACAGCTCAGCCCGTCTGGCAGTCCCTGCCAGAAGTAAAATGGCGAGAAGAACTGCAGGCAGGGACAAGGGGCAGCTGGGCAGTGGCAGGGCTGTTGAGCATGGAGCGAGCAGAGGTGATTGCAAATGAAAATAAGGTAGAGATTAAAAGGTCAGGACAAAAGCTGAAACAGCTGTCATAGCTGCTTTCCGCTCCCCGAGCTCTTTTTAATGCCATTTTAATTCTGAGAGATCCCCTTAACATTCTCTTGGCAGAGCGTGAGATGAGTCTTCGCCCCCCAGATTGGCCTCTCCCCCGCCCAGATGCCATCCATCACATGGTGGAGGACTTTCTGACAGACTGGACGGCCCCGAACGCTCACATCCTGCCGCTGAGGCGTTTTTTGGAGAACTGCCTCAGCACCGACCTGCGCAATTTCTTTGCAGGTAATTGGAGCACAGAGTTGAAGTGGCAGGAGGAGGGATGTGAGGGACAAGCGACAGGAGCAATGTCTTCTGCAAATAGCTGAGATCTCCCTGTGGCGAGCTGGTGGTCTCACCATCAGTCGCACCTCTTTGGTGCACTCCCCAGAGGGTAAAAAGTGCCAGCGCTCTGTGTATATGCCCAAATAGCCTCTGCTCTTGCTCACAGAAAGAGACTGTCCCAGGCACACAGGGATTTAGGGAAAGGTGTGTGAGGTTGGGTTCAGTCCCTTTTCTAGCTGCACCTTTCCTTACTCCTCCATTATCTGAACCTTTCCTTTGTGCCATTGGGTAACCAGGTCTTTTTCCATGTACTTGATGATGGGATTACTTTCCCATGGGAAATGGGAGCACTGGGATGTGGGAGTTGGAGAGCTTCTGCTGCCTCCCTTCTTGATCTAAAGACTGGTCTGGGAGCCTTCTGCAGGAACCCCACGTGATACATGTCGGGAAGTAATCCTGTGGTACGCAGAAGATGCCAGAGGGCTGTAAGCTCAAATCCAGCTCCTTTTCTTCTCAGAGCACAGACCGGAGACCCCACCTTGCATCTCCTGAGCTCTACAGAATTAAGTCATTACTCTGCTGCCATCCAGGGCAGGTTGCCTGGTGGGAAACTCTAGTCATCTTCCCTCATTCTCTCTGCCTTTTGTCTTGAAAGAATCCTCAAAAGTTTATGGGAATTTTTCTCTACAGGGTATCTCTGGTGAGTCTGAATTTTTTTTTTTTGATCGTTTCCCCCGCAGAGTCCTGTTTCCTGTTTGCCTTTACCCGTCAGAAGCTGCCTCCCTTCTGTCAGCAGGGGTATGCGGGAATGCAGGGGCTCCTGGGGAGCGAGGGGCTGCGGCGACACGCGGTAGAAGCCGGCCTGCTGGAGGATTATGCTCTCACAGACTTTTCGGGCAACAGACCACCCCGTGACAGTCACGAAGGGTCACAGGACCAGGCGCTGAGAGATCGCGCGATACCAGTTCGCCCGCTGCAGCATCTCGTCAATGCCAAGGACGAGCTTTAAACCTTTCTCGCTCCACATTGAAACCCACAGGTGCTGTTGTGACAATGCTGTAACAGAGATCCACAGCGGGATTCTGCCCTTTCCCACCCACCTTTTCCATCCCCGTGACTTCCACCGATCGTGAGTTGCCAAAGACCCGCTCAGATCTCGCTGTTGTTACAAAGAGGACCAACGTACTCCGAAGGATAAGCGAGGCGCCAAAACCCGGTGATGCTGAGGCTCTGGCGTTGTCCTTGCAGAGTTCGGAGTCGCCTGAAGGTGGTGTTTGTGTTTACCTCGCAGACCAGTATCTGCAGCAACATCCAGAGGTCACATAAGAGAGTGCAGGAACACCAGGATAAGTTAAAATGTCAAGTCCTTCCTCAGAGGTGACCTGCTCCCATCCTCTGGCAGCCCGGAGCAGGCTCTCTACTACTTGGATGCCGTACGCTGATGTTTGAGCGCTGAATTCTGAAGTGGTGCTCCAGGCCAACTTCTTGGTGTTTTTCCTGCGTTTGAGTTAGGACAGTTTCGTAGCTTGAGTGGAGAGGGGTGTTTTCTAGTTACCGTATAGGTCAGATAATTTGTCATTTCCTGGAGAACACTACAAGGGACCATTCCCTTCATGAAGCGCAGGTAGGTTGACTGGAATGCCTGGGACACAGAGACTTACACTGCGCTGGGCTCTGCTGTCCTCGTGTTTTTCGTCTCCCACACCAAGTGACCTGAAAGGTTAGCCCCTGTCTTTTATAAAGCATGACCCATTTTTCTCCTGTTTGCACTATGTCCCATCAAGAAAGTTTTGGGTGGACTTTGATGTTGTTAAAATGCTCGTTCTCTGTTTTATTCCCCTCCAGTCACTTTGAGATCTTACTGAGTGCTCCCTCTGTCAGCCCCCTGCGTTTGCCACCTGCGTTTGCATTTGTGGGCTCCTTCCACGGCCCTGAAGTTACAAAGTGAGGATGGTTTTGTCTTTATGACGTCCCTGTGATTTCTAGGAAATAGAGGAGGAGGCAGAGGGAAGAGTTTTTTTACCTCCACACATGTTTTCCAGCCCCTCAGCATCTAGAAGGATATACCCCTCCACACTTCTGCTTCCTGATATGCCAGACTGGGGTGAGGGCTGTACCTACATGTACCCAAAACTCTCCCAATCGTTTGAATTCCGTAAAGCCCCGGTTCCTACCCTGCATCTGCTTCGTGCTTGGAGAGACCAGGCACCAAAATTGGTGAAGGAGATGACAAAAGAGTTCTCACTGGTCTTTGGGAATAATGGGTGGTGTGAGCAAACCTGCAGCTGCTGAGAGATCTGACATGTTCATGTGCAATCAGAAAGGGGAAACAATCACCTGCTTGGTGTGTCAATCCACATCCTTTTGAGGACTTCACATCCCCCAGCTCCAGGGCGAGACCAGGAATGGCTCTCGTGGCCTCTTGTAACCTGAGTGGTGCTATGACTTGCTACACCCTTGGCACCGTGAGATTTTTAATTTGGGGTTGTTCAGGGGAGGAAAAGGGACTGTGACCGAGTTGGGTTGACTGGGTGTTTCATTCATTCCCTGTGAGTGTTGACATAGGGTGCCACCTTCTTGTACCTGCACACATGCTTGTTCTCCAGGTGTTTTCTCTTCCATCTTCAGATTCCCACAAGAGATCCGCAGACTCCACATTCACAGTGTATGTGTTGCCTTAAATTGTGATTCCTCTTAGAAAAGCGATGGTCTTACAAAAAAAAATTACTCCCACCAACTTTTCCTGCATGCTCCATACCTGTCTCCCAGGGTTGAATCTGGCCATATAAACACCAGAGGTCTTGCTTCCATTTGCTCCCAGGGGGTCCTGGGACACTGGGAACTCAAGTCCCCATCTTTCATGGGCTGCTGAGAGAGTGTTGTCCTTTCAGCCTCACTCCAACTGGGCTCAATGCCACCAGTCTGCAGTCACCCATGGAAGCAGGGTGGCAAGTTGGTCCTGGAGCCCCGTTGCTTCGTGCATCACGTGGAAGGGAGCTAATCACTGCTGGTGGGGCTGGGGGGTTGCAGGGCCGTGACCTTGCAGGAAAGCTGAAAGAAACAGATGGAGCAGCACCATTTTTCACCCAGCCCCGAGCTGAGGAGAGACACTGAGGACGAGCAGGATGGGATGAGCTGGGGCTCCTGCTGGCAGGATCCCTGCAACTCTGCAGGATTAGGGAAGAGTGGCTGGAAAGCTACCCAGCAGAAAGGGACCTGGGGTGGTGGCTGAACGTGAGCCAGCAGCGTTTTCGGGTGGCCAGGAAGGCCAACGGCATCCTGACTTGCATCAGGAATAGTGTGGCCAGCAGGACTAGAGAAGTGATTGTCCCGCTATACTTGACACTGGTGATGCTGCACCTTGAATACCAAGTTCAGTTTTGGGCCTCTCACTAGAAGAAAGACACTGAAATGCTGGAGTGGGTCCAAAGAAGGGCAGTGAGGCTGGTGAAGGGCCTAGAGCACAAGTCTTATAAGAAGCAGCTGAGGGAGCTGGGGTTGTTTTTTCTCTCGAGAAAAGGAGGCTCAGGGTCTCTTATTGCTCTCTAGAATTTATCGCTCTCTACAACTTTCTGAAAGGAGGTCGTAGTGAGGTGAGGGTCAGTCTCTTCTCCGTCACCTCCGGGCCGGGGAAGGTGCGAGTCGGGGGCTGGGGCCCCGGGGGTGTCCCTCGGGGTTGGGCTGTCCCATGGCGGGCGGGGNGAGGTGAGGGTCAGTCTCTTCTCCCAAGTAACAAGCGATAGGACACGAGGAAACGGCCTCAAGTTGCGGCTGGGGAGGTTTAGGTTGAACATTGGGAAAAATTTCGTCACAGAAAGGGTCGTCGGGCATTGGAACAGGCTGCCCAGGGCAGCGCTGGAGTCCCCATGCTTGGAGCGATTTGAAAGACCCGTAGCTGTGGCGCGGAGGGACGCGCTCCGGGAATGCGGCGGCCGCGCTGGGCTGCCGGTTGCACTGGACGTCCTCACAAAAGGGTCTCCTCGGACCAGGACGAGTCCACGGTTCTCTACCGCGCGCACCTCCCCCGGGCCGCCCTCGCGCGCCCATTGGAGTGCGCCGCCGCCAATCAGCACCCAGGGCTCGCCCC
>VWZK01006037.1:175898-206694 GCA_013396935.1 Baryphthengus martii
CTGTTTGCTGCGGTGTTCTGTCCTCTGGGGGTTGGGGAGAGTCGGATCCCCGTGGCTTGAGAGGGGGAGTGTCCCTGTCCTTCCCCAGTGGGTTCGGGGGCTGAGAGAGGAATCCTTTGGCTGGGGGGCCCTGTCCCTCAGGTGGGAGCTGCTGCGATCCTCTGGCTGATGGAGCCCCCGTGGCGTCAGGGGAATGAGGATCCCATGACTAGGGGCCTGCATTGTGGATGGGAAGGGACAGGCTGGGGGAAAGGGCTCTGCTCTGTAGGGCTGAGGGAATTGAGGCACTAAAATGGGGAAGAAGCTGGGGTCTGTAGCTGAGGGCTCCATGGCAGGTGGGACCTCATGGCTGTGGGACTAGAACTGCGGTGGGGTGGCAAGCACTGGGCGTAGAGGCAGTAAGTGCTCCTGAGCAATGCCCCATGTGTTTCTATCAAAGGCATCTCCTGGCTTGGCGGTTGCCCAGCTGACGGGACTCTGAGTGGGGCACTGCTGCAGTGGGACCGGCTGTGGGGTTCACTCACCCCACATACTTCTTCCTTTCCCCACAGATGGCCCAGAGGCTTGCGCTCCGGCAGCTGCTGTCCCTCACCCCAAGGACGCTGCCCCGACAAGGTCCCCTGGCACCCCATGTCAGGGCCTTTGGCACCTCAGCAGCCTGCAGGAGCACCTTCAACGTTCAGGATGGCAATGACTTCCAGGACCGGGTAGTGAACAATCCTAAACCTGTTGTGGTGGACTTCCACGCACAGTAAGTTTTTCCCCCCACGGCTCTTGCACCGTCCCACATGCAGCTATGTCCCTGCTGCTTTCCTGACCTGGTGGCACCCTGAGTGCATTGGAGGGGTGAGGGTGCCTGAGGGCTTCCCAAGATGTGAAGCTGTCGAGCATCCTGGCAGGTGTCTGGTGTTTGAAGGTGCTTCTGTCCCTACGGCGCAATCCATGGAGATTTCACTTGTCAAATTACGCCACTGTAGGTGCAGCTGTGCCCTGCAGGAGTCTAAAACAAAAATGCTAAGAAGGTGTTCCTCAGGGCGGTGTAACTCCGCCTCCCAAATGCTTGGGTGTCGCTCTGGCCCCAGCGTTGCATCATTCTGCAAAAGATATCTCAAAAAAAAGCTCTGCTAGCTCCCCTTCTTAGTTTCCTGGATTAAAATGCCCTCTGTAAAATATTAAATGATGTCAGCAGCTGCAGAAGAGCTCTGCTTCTGCAGTGCTATAGCCCTGCACCATCACGTTGTGTCGTGCCGCGTGCTCTTGAGGCAGGGCTCTTTACGTATTTATGTATTAATTTATTTAATTAATTATTTTATGTCTTTATGTATTAATAACAGCCACGTGATACCAACAGCAGCAGTTGTCATCGATAAAAATGTTGGCATCCTCTTGCCAGTAAAAATATTCCTAGATGTCATCCGCTGGTTTAATGATGCTGATTATCTTTGTTTTCTCATGTATTTTCATAGTCCCACCCTGTTATCATGTGGAGGCCGTTGTGGCTGATTCTGGGCAAACAAAGTATTGAACAGCCCAAAAACTGCTCTAAATAGACCAAACTGACACACCAAAATTAAAGTTGTTTGGGATCATCGAGGGAGGGGAGGACAAATAATTGAAAGCCTGAAACATGATACAGAGGGAGGCTGAGGAGGAGCAGAATTTACCAGAGCTTCAATTCTCAAAGTAAAGGGCACTTAGAGCTTTAACTCAGGTTCTCCTTGAACTGAGTGAGTTCCCACCACCCTAACTGGTGCAGTCAGAGGTTGCAGGGGGTGTTTTCTGCGAACAGGGCCCTGCAAAGTCTGCCGTTGCTGCATCTGGGTTTGGAACAGGCCGTCTCTCTCTGAACAGACACGGTGCCTCTGCGAATTTTGCAGCTAAAAGGGAATTTCTGTAAACCCCACAATGAGCGCGGAGGGGAAATCTGTGATCTAATGGTTGGCAGAAACCAAATGGAGTAGGGCTGTGACCTCTGCATCCGGCAGCGGCATCTCCCTAGGGCAGCTTTGTGGTCACTGGGGTGACAGCTCTGCACGTACACACCAGCGAGGACGCAAAGCAGGGTAGGGATGAAGGGCTAAGAAGAGGGGGCAGGAGGACCACCAAGGCTGGCAGAGCAGACTGGTGTGATTGTAGTGACATCAAAAGCACTATGAATGCTGAATGGTGACCTCTTACTTCCACTCGGCCGTCCCTCCCAACACGCACGGAGAAAAAGCCGTGATTCGGGAATGATGTTTTGAGGCTGGGTCTCAAATGGAAAGGTGATGGTGGTAAAGGTGCTGGTGTACCAGCAAGCCTTCCACCGCCACTGCTGCGCTTGCCTCCTCTAATGCCTCCTCTAATGACACCTCTCCTCTTTCTCCATCAGGTGGTGTGGCCCCTGCAAGATCCTAGGCCCCAGGTTAGAGAAGATGGTGGCCAAGCAGGAGGGGAAGGTGCTGATGGCCAAAGTGGACATTGACGATCACACAGACCTTGCTATTGAGTATGAGGTAGGAGCGGGAAGAGCACGGACTTTCTTTTCCTGGCGGAGCAAAGAAGGTGTCTCCCTGGCGGAGCAAAGAAGGTGTCTCCCTGGGGAGAGGTGGCTGGATGGCAGCAGCATTGCTGGAGAGGGGAAGCCCAGTGCCTACATGTTCCTGATCCCTCGGGTCACTCATTAGTAGGTGGATGTCATTGCTTAGCTCTCCTCCAGCTCTTCTGCTCGTGCTCAGCATCCCTACCTCTTAATTCTGCAGAAGGGTGTCCTTAAAGCCTTGCAGGCATCAGTCAACGTCAATGTTTGCCTGGCCTGGAGGAGCCTGCAGCGTACACAGCGTTTTACTGCCTGCATGGGCTGCTCAGGTGCAGGGCAGGAATGTGAAGGAACAAGCCCTAGTCTGCTCTGCTCTTGAATGTGGTTCTTGGTGCAGCCAGCTCATCCTCTCTCTCCCTTCCTTGTTCTGAGATTTCTTGCTGGGTGCTGATGTCCAGTCCTTAAGCTGCAGCACGAGGGCAGAGACTGGTTTTTGTTTGGGCAGGTAGAAGCCAGGCCGGAGGACACGCATAAGCAAGAGCAGCATGTGTCCTGCTCTTGACAAGCATGGACCTTGGTGCTTACACTCGTGCTTTACACCCCTGTTGGGTGCGTTCCCTGCACTGCCTTGCTCCTAGGAAGGTGTCGAGTGACTGGAGAAGGCTACGGCTCTAGTTTACATTCCTTTTTTTTTTTTTTTTTTTCCCCCCTCCAGTCTCAGTGATTAGGTAGTTTAAGAAACTCAAAAATTCCTCTGACAACCGTGCTTACCTCTGTTGTCTCTCCTTGTAAACAACAACTCAGTCTACGGAGTCAGGCCATCCTGCTGCTCTGCTTTACAGGAGAGGAAATGGTTCATTTTTCACTTCTGTATCCCGTGGATGGAGCTGTTCCCCTTCTGCAGATGAAATCCTGCTCCCAGGGTGGAGCCCAGCACAGGAAACACCTCAAGTTGCCCAGCAAAGTGTGAACCATCTCCTGAGCAAGCTGTCATTTTATTGAGCCTGGAGGAGATGCTCTGTTCCATTCCCATACCCTGCCAAGCTGGAAGGAGAGGGAAGTGGAGACAGCTTGTTCCCTCCCACTCTTTCCCAAGGCAACCTTTCTGCCTGTGTTGTGGTGGAGCGTCCACCCAGCTGGTGCCCACAAATGTGACTTGCAGCTTCTACAAGCTGAGCTTGAGAGTGAGAGCCTCCGGTGCTCTCCTCAGCGATGTCATCGTGCTGGCAGATATGCTCCAGGCTAAGGAAGATGGGTGCTGGCTCCTGAGCAGGGCTGCACGTTGCAAGTCCCACAGCTGGGTAGCTCAAGGGCGCTGGTGAGAAGCTGAAGAGGATGAGACTGTTTCAGTGGTGGCCAGAAAGTGCATAAATCCTAAGAGATGCGGGCAAGGTGCTGGTAGCAACCACCCTAAGGAGAAAAAGGAAAGAGAATAGATATTATTAGCTTAACTCTTTGATTGTTCCAAGCCTTCCAGTAGATGGAATTAGGTGGGATTGCAAGAGGATAGTCTCAGATGGCTGGGAAAGGGCAAACACAGCGTGTGTGTGTGAAGAAAGATCTTTAAAGAGAGGCTGAAAGTTCCTGAGCGGTGCAGGTTTGATGACAGGCTACCTGTGCTCTCCCACCGGATGGCGGGTGAGCAACTGCACAGCCTGCTGTGTGCGTTTGTCTGCAGGGTCGGTCGGTCTGTCTTGCAGCCCTGGTGGTGTTGGTGCAGGTGGGATTGAGGCTGCAGGCGAGGGCCAGCTTCCAGCAGTTCATCATGGAGCCTCATCTACAACGTGATGAAGTTTCTGGTTTGCAGCAGGTCCTGGGGATTGTCGCTGTGTCCTCCGCTCTGAGTGGTGCGTGGATCTGGTCTTGATCATTGTCCTTGTGGCTAAAACCCCATCCCTAGGCAGTGTCTGTGAGTGGGAGAGCTGCAAATGGGTGAAGGAGAAATGTTTTCTTTGATCTTCGTGGTTTGGGGCACCCTTTTCAAGGCAAAAGTTTCATTCGTGTGCTGAGCATGTGCTTGATTTCGCTTTGTTTTCTGGGAAGTTGCAACGTAAAGAGATGGGACCATAAGGGCTGATGGGGAGACACCAAGTTGAGATCAAAGAGGGACCAAAGGTAGCGTTGGGGAGAGATCAGGAAAGCTGAAGGTGGTAAAGCCATTCCGTTGGGGATCAGATGTCTACAGGCTGAGAAAGTTTTTGTTTCAGGAGTTTTCAACGTCCATGCCACCCCCACAACTCCTCTGCTAGCGGCCAGGAAGTCTCCTTCCATCCGCATTCATTTCCCTGCCTGGGCATGCAGCCCCCGCCTTGATTGCTCCGCGTCCTCTTCCACAGCCTCCGTGGCGCAGGGGGAAGGCCGGGCAAGGGGGAGGGACCCCCGGGAAGAGCCGAGGAATGCCGGCGCATTCCTTCACGAGCGTTGCCGACTGCCCCTGGCTCCTCGCCGCCCCAGCTTAGCACGGAGCGAGTGCGTTTCCTGCCCCTAGAAACATGCCTGGTGCCCTTTCCCGTCCGGTTATGCCCAGCAAAAAAGTTCTTTCTCTAGAGATTCCTCCTTTCATCTAACACCTTTCATCTCTGGTTGTGGCCTGTCTCTGCCGCTCCAGCCTGCTCCTGACCTCTCGCCCCCAGAGCAGAGAGGGAGAAGCAATACTTTGGTTTAATCTGCTGTCTCTTAAAATTCTTTAGATTCATCTCTTGCCTTGGCCCGTTGCCCGTGCATGTGACCACTGGGAAAGGGCAGCCCCTTCTCTGGCCGCTGCGGGTGGGCAGCTCGGGAGAGCACCTGGATACAGGGACGGTTGTTCATCAGCGGAGCTCGGTCCTGTGTTACGGCTCATTCTGACACCTGGGTGAAATCCTTCTCCCTGCATCTGAATTTGTATAATAACCCCAGTTTCAGATGGAGGAGAATCCCTTCAGTACGGGTGCTGCTGCCAAGAATAGCCTGGATGGCCGCGGTTATTTATCTGTGTGGTCAGCACTGAGCGAAAACAGCCTGCCTTTTTCTCTAGAAATATTCTTGAGGGAGGAGGAGAGTTTATTTAGGTTCAGTGCAGATGAGACTCAGAAAAAAAAAATAATGAAAGTTGGGGGGGGGCATGAAGAAAGAAAGGCCTCAGCTTTGCATTCTAGAAATTCCCATGAGATTTGCTTCTTGAGCAGCAAAACAAAGTACATGCTCAGTTGAGTTGTTGCAGCTAGCAGGAAGGAAGCTGTCAAAAGCATCGTGTTTTCTGGGCAGAGGCGAGTTGCTCAGTGTCCCAGGTTCTCACTCAGCTCTGTAACACCAGCCCCAGACCTGCCACCCATTCTCAGGGTTTGCTCATTGGCACGAACAGGGGAAGAGATGGAGGGATCAAGGCTGTTGGAAGCTCGTGGGTGTGCTGGTCAGCGTGCAGAGCCCTGTAATTTGGTGTTAGCTGCTCTTCTACAGTGTTTCAAAGAGTCTCCAGTTCCTCACCGAGGCCGTCATGGCCAGATGCTTGCTGTTGCTGGTTGGTCACAATGGGTTTTTTGCATGGAGCTGGGGCAACTCTGCTCGTTACTAACCCGCTTTGCAAACCAGAGGGAAGCTCAGTGGAGCTTTTGGCCTTCTCAGGGAGAGAGAGGCCAGCTGAGTGCAATGCTGGTACCACCCTTTCTCACCCTAAAAGTCACAAGAGAGTCTCCAGATCGGCTCCCGCCAGTCACTAGGAGGAGCTGAAGATCGCGCGTTGTAGCAGCCCCGGCGCTCCCATCCCTGCAGATGGGCCCTGGAGGACAGACAGACTGCGGGGAGCCACGCCGGAGTGGCCGGCTGGGACCGGGTGGGAAAGGAAGCACAAAATGTCTCTTTCATCTCAGGCTCCCGATGGGAGAAAAGCCAACCCTCTGGCGGCTTTCCCAAGGAAGGATTTGCAGATCCTGGCTGGCAGTGCATGCGGGAAGGCCCCGCAGGCTGGCAGGGAGGCAGCAGGCGAGATAAGGACAGGACCTGTTTTGGGCTGGGGAGAATGCTTTGCAGAGCTGGGGGGTCAAAACCACAACCAGATCTCTCTGCCGCTGCAGCTCCCTCAGCTCTAGTTGCTTCTTCTCTCGATCGTGTCCCCTGGCATGTCTTCTGTCGCCAGCCAGCCAGCAAGTCCCTGGGGAGCGTTGTCATTTCCACCGCTGTTTTCTTGGATAATTCCCAGAAAACTTTGTTCTGAACTAAAAAAGCAGCACCCGAAGCGGCACAGCTGCCTGCTGGCTCTGGTCAGGGGGACTTTTTCACTTCTTACCTAATCATCAGGGATCCGCAGTGGGACAGCCGCTGGTGTGTGACCAAATAAACCACTGAAAACAGGAGGAGAAACGGAAAGATGGGTTGGAGGGGGTTGTCATGACTATGATAGGACGGAGCAGGAAATCTGCCTGTACAGTGGTGGGTGGAGGGGACCCTCCTCCAGGTTCAGTCTGATACCACCCTGGCTATAAAATGTCCAAAGGTCGTCATGTCTGTAGAGATGTCCTGGTAAAAGACTGAGTTTGTTTGCTTATGACAGGACAAAAGGGAAGGAGAAGAGGAATTTGTACTGAAGGGGTGGGGGGAAAGCTTTGCCTTGTTGTTTTTATATTAGCTTTGGTTTTGTCTTTAAAATGTTGGGTCTTATTTAAACTTGAAAAGCTTCTGAGCTTTGATTTAAGTAGTGCAACGTTAAGTCAGCGCAGAGATGAGGCCACAGAGAGAGGAGGAACATGGAGTCTGACATGGCCTGTGTTTTGTGAGCAGACGTGTTACCCCTGAGCCGTGTATGCTCTGCTCCCTTGTAGCCACTTCTGTAGAGCTGCGTTTGGGGCCTGGGTGCAGCTGGGCTCCTGCAGCCTCTGCTCACCTGCGTCTCCCTGTTTCTCTTGCCCTCAGGTGTCAGCAGTGCCAACCGTGCTGGCTATGAAGAACGGAGATGTTGTGGATAAATTTGTGGGGATAAAGGATGAGGATCAGCTGGAGGCATTCCTCAAGAAACTCATCGGAGCCTGAAGTAAAAGAGTGGCTGTACCTCTGCCTCTGGACACATCCATGCTGTGCATTCCTCCCCTGGGAGAGCTGAGAGGCATGTGAACTGCCTACCTTGTACAGCCTGGGGGTTTTCTTCTGGTTTGGGGTTTTCAGGAGGTGGACAGTGTTGTAACCTTTCCCTCCCACCCCCCCTTCTCTTGAGCAGCAGTAGTTCTAAAGAGCGCTGAGAGGCAGGGCTGCTTATTCTCAAAACGGGGAATGCGGCTGGAATTGGAAGCCTGTGTTTATCAGCAAAGAGCTGACGTGTGGAGCTGCTGCTGAGTTAAGAGGAGGAATGTTTTTCTTTTTTTGCCTAGATTCTGATAGCGCAGAGCAGAGGGCAACTGCTCCCTGCACGATGTAGGTACATACCTGCCCTGGGTGGGTTTGTTTAAAGCTGAGAATGCCTCTGCTTTGCCTGTGAAACCTGTCTCTTTGTCCCTATGTCCACGTGTCGCTGGGACAGGTACAATTCCTCCACAAATCCATGGGCTCCCATTGTAATTTTGTAAGAGAAAATAGAAGTATTTTATGGATCTCCTTTTGTAGGTCTGTAATAAAGAGAACTTTATCGGTCACTGCTATCTAGCTGGAGAATAAAACTCGATTCTCAGAAATCAGGAAAGTCCTTTGTCTGTCCAGAGAGGTAGGAGGGGAGTGTCAGCAGCACAGTGGCTGGTTTCTAATGATGTGTTGGGAGAGCACAGGTTACGACTTGACCCCTACTAAAAGGTAATGTGCCAAAACCCAGACAAGGGGATTACTTTCATGGGGCTTTCGTTTTGCTGCTTTCTAGCACCTTTGGGTGCTGCTGAATCCAGGATGCCAGAGGAAGGACTTGCCTCCTGAGCGCAGAGGAGCAGCGGGGCTCATTGTGCACAAGGCACCTGAGCTGTGCTTACTCCCCCTGTGCTTTTCTTACTCCCTTCCTGCCCGAGGAGCCTGGGAGCCTCCCTCTCCCTTGTCTGAACGATTAAATCTGCTCATACAGGTGAGTCCTGCCACAAGGCAGTCTCTTGACTTTAACCATCCTGACCTTTAGACTAAAGCAGGCAGCTTTGTGCGTGTATCACAAGCGGCCTTCAGCCCTTCCCATCTCTTCCTCCTCCCCATAGCCACCCGTTTCCAGTCAGCCTGGCTTTGAAGTGCTCCCAGCCTCCTCGTGTGCTTGTAGGCAGAGTACAGCACCAGGGCTGATGCCTACTGTAATGCTTAATTTCAGTTTGCTTATCTAAGCTGCATGAGAACATTGTAAATACTTAATAACCATGTACAAGCTGCTTGCATTTTTATTTTTTTTTTTCCTTCCCAGCTTCTGTTTCCTTCAATCACTCTTAACTCTGCTTTGGCTCTGTTCCATTTCACCTCGGTGGCATAGGTTGTTATGAGCAGGGAGGCAAATTTTTTCTGCATCTTTGCAGTAACAATTTATGACCTTTGAAGGAGGAGGGGAGTGGCGATCCAAGGGCTATGTGTCCTGCTGCAACTGAAGTGCTGAAGGCATCACTGTCTCCACCACGCCTGGGCAGCAGCAGAAAGTGGTGGTGCTGGTCCCCTGAGGTGGGTAGCTCTCCATCCGGGCTGGGTTGGTTTCACCCCTGGCATGCTGCTAGGGGTGATGTCACTTGAATGTCATTTGGTAAAAAATTGTTGGTCAGTTACAATCAGTAAAAACCGGTATTTTATTTTATTCTGCTTGGCAGACCACAGAAGCTCTGCAGCTCACGTCCTGCTCATGTTTCAGGCCGGGCAATTTGCCCTGCAGTTTCGGTGTTCCTGCTCTGTAAACACTTCTAGTAAAGACTGTCTCCATTTTCCTGCATGAGCAGGAAAAGTAGGGGAACAGCGTCACGTACCTAACAATAATCAACTTTCATGCTTCACCATCCTACAGAACAGGAAAAAACACAGTGACTTTGCATTGTGTAATTAAGGGGCAGTATAAATTAGCTACTTTATCACTTCCTTCTAAGGAAAAGGGGAGCTGAGGTGCCATTCAGCTATTAAAGTCCCAGCACGCTTTAGGGCACATGATGGGAAAAGCCACAACTGTTCCTTTGAGATAAATGCTGAAGACCCACATGCGCAGTGCCCTGTGGAAATCCTTCAGAAGCGGCGTTGATGGGTGGAGAGGAGGAGGAAGGGTTTGGGAGCAGCTTGAGACTCCCCAAGCGCTCTTGCACAGTTTTCACCACACGACAAGATTCAAAAGCTGGAGGATGTTTTCTGTGGCAGGTTCTTAATTCAGCTTCTTGTTTGCTGCCTGCTGGGGGAGGCTTCAGGGATTCCCGCAGCTGCTGTTTATAACAGAGGAGGTGCGAGTGTGAAGCTCGACCAGCAGTGTGTTTATGTAGTGGTTCCAAGGGGTTGCACAGCAATCTTCATGCCACCTAAGTGTGATGTTGGCCCTCTCCTGAGAGAAGAGAGAGAGAGCTGAAGCAATCGGTAATTCCTCAGCAGTAGCTGCTTTTTCCATGTCAGCTGGAAAAATGTTTCCTCTCTGCTCGCTCCAGCAGAGATGCAGTTGGTTTTCCCTTTTGGAATTAAGCACATCGAATGTTCCTCTGATCTGTTAAGCATTTGCTCTGTCCTGCCCAAGCCTGCCTACATTACAGCAGCTTTCTCAGCTTCTAGTGTTCCTGGTTGCTATTTTAAGAGGCCATAGTGGTAGGTGCCTTCTCAAGGGAAGCCAAGCTCAGCTAAACCCGCTTCTCCCTCCCCAGGTACATTCTGAACCCAACACTGAGATCCATCCCCTCCCCCAAAGGTCAGGCACAGTGCTTCTGTCCTCACAGTCTTGTCCAAGGCTCCCGATTCCAGGCAAGTGGAGGTTTTCTGTTCGTTTATGTTGGCTTTAGGCTTGTGTCAAGCCCTAGTGCAGCTGCTCCTTTCCCCAAGATGTTTGTGCCTGCCTGCTGAACTCCAGGGTAACCTCCGGCTGCTCTGGGCCACCGCAAATGCTGGCAAGGAAGGAGAGCTGCGCTTCCTTCTCTGCTAGGGGTGCTACATCAAGCCCAGCTTCAAGCGCTGGAAGAGGATGCAAAATTCAGGCTGCGTGGCTTGCAATGCACAGCGGCTGTGTATACGTGGTCCTCTGCAGCTTTGGAGGTTTTGGCCACCTTTGGTTCCAATGAGATCTGGCCTCAGCAGCCTGGCCACCCAGCATTGACAGTAAATTCATTGCTTTATCACCGTATTATATGTTTCCTCCCATTGCAAAGAACAAAACAAAGACCAGCTCCATGTCAACAGGGAAGCGACCAGCACTGACACTGCCCTAGGTAGGGCCTTTCACCAGCCTGGCCGCCATCTGCCTTACCAGTTTGTTAATCACTTTTAAGCTTCCCCCCACACACCTCATTTTTCTAAACTAAATAATTACAGGATTTGGACAGAATCGGCAGTGAAGTTCTCCAGCCCTGCAAGGCAACAGCAGCAACGTCAAGCTTAGCGTTGTTTGAAATTCTTGCTGCATTGGGTTAAGTGCTCGCTGGGAGTTTCGGCTTCCTACAAGTTAAAGAGTAACAGCTTGCACAGCTGCAATATTCTAAGTAATAAAAAGATAAGATAAAAACTACCATAGGCTTGTCTTCCAGACTAAAACCAAACTAGATCACCTGTTAGACAGCCCTGTCCTCGTTACCTGCCCCTGCAAGCCACCCGGGCTCAAGTCCATCACCACACACAGGTGCTTTCCTGCTGCTCTTCTCAAGGACATGAGGGACGCTTTTGAGCTCCGTGGTTTCTCTGCCTCTGCAGCTTTAACTTCAGCAACACTTTCCCTCTTAAAACCATTCTCAGGTGAAAAACAGAGGCTGCAACTCACAGTGAGAGTGGTAGCCACAGGCTGGGCAGGATGATGGAGGGGGTGCTGTGCTGAGTCGTGCCTGTTTTTTTTCCTCAATGTGCATTCCTCCATCCTTCCCAGGAGGAGCAGGGGAACCCTCAAATTTCTTACACCCAGAAGAGCCAAATGAGTGGAAACTGGAGACCTCTGGGGAGAGCTTGAAAACATGACACCCCAAATCCCAGGGGAAATGGGGCGAGGAGAAACCCCGTGGCTGCCTTCCTGGTGGCAAAAGGTCCCTGCTGGGCAGTGAGATGAGGGCACCAGTCCTGTGAGGAGAGGCCAGAGCTGCTCGTGCCTTGTGGGCGGAGGAGAGCTGGCAGCTGCAGGCAACAGGGCAACACCCAACCTCCCGCCTGCCTGCATCAGCTTCCCAGGCCCTCAGAATCCAAATAGCAGCAGCTTCTGTGAAGCAATGTCCATGCACATATACATATGTGTGTGTGTTTATCCGCTCACATACTCTTGTTCTCTGTTGTGGAGAGTGCCAGGAGCTTCTGGGACTCACAGATGTCCCCAGCAGCTGTAGCTGCTGATGGAAGAGGACACAAGCCAGCTAGCCAGCTTGCTCTCCCACTCAGGGGAAGCCTGAGCCCCCAGTACCCTTCTTGGCACATAGTGCGCATCCTTCTGCTGCTGAATGCACCCCAGCTTCATCTTTTCTATGAGCAGAGGAGTGGTTGAGCAATGCTGAAAAACAGGAAATTTTTACAGTGAGAGTCCTCAGAAACATCCACTTCAAGTTGTCCAGAGGGTACAAAATGGTTTCGGTGGTTTCCAGAGATGATGGTGACCTCCAACCACCCGCGTGGCTGCAATCCCTCTGCGTCGGTCACACGCAGCTAGTAGTGAGAGAGTGTCCTGGGTGGCTCTGCACATGTAGTTTCACGGCCTTTATATCAGAGAGGAGCTGCATCTCCTGAGGTTGCTTCCTTGCTCTATCATGAGGCAACAACACTTCCCTGTTGGGGCGCTGTAGCCGCGGGCGCAGGGACTGCACAGCTCCTTCCTTGCAGGTGGCTTTAACCACAGGGCCATTCCGTGCCGTGCCGTGCCACGGTGCAGCCGGCAGGTAATCAATGCCCCGGGCCTGGTGAGTGCAGCAGCTGTGATGGAGACGGAGAGCGCCGTTCTGCCTGCAAGCCCCAGCACGCCCGCCGGTATTCATATAACATCGCTTTGCTTTAATCTGCCTTTTTAAGTAAATTGTCAAAGCCCTTTCTGTTCACTAGGATACTTTTAAAATTGTTGTTGTTGGTTTGTTGGGTTTTTTTGACTGCAAGTTTCATCTTTGAAAACGTGGCTAGTTTCAAGGGATGCTGAAAAATTCCATTTGCAGTGGCTTTTTGTTCCGTGCCGGTATTGTTCTGGCAAAAGTGGTTGTTTTCTTTTCGTCCTGGCATAGCTCAGGAGTGACTGCATGGTCTGAGCTCAGACTTTCTAAAAATACTCACCCGTGAGGAGAGATTCAGCATGGCAGTGTTCAGACCCAGAGATTAACACTTTGGAAAGGTGCAGTGGTCTGAAAAAGAAGATGGTGGCAGCGTCGTGCCAACTCCAGGCACTGTAAGCCCTGGAGCTGCAACACGTGGCAGACAGAGAGGACCTACAAAGTACTGGGGGTCTCTCTGGGGTGCCAGGACCCAGGTACAGGGGATGTCCACACAGTGCCTGCAGAACCAGCCCAGGGGAAATACTGTCTGTGGGAAGGCTATCAAGTGACTCAGAAGTCATAAATAAAAGTACTTCTCGCTGCTTGAAGAAGAAGCGAGGCTGAATGATGAGCCTGCTCCTCACCAGAGGTTGGTCGTTGTAACCACATCCTCCTCTTGAAGCATAAGACAGGCAGCTCTGGGGGAAGGGAGGATGGCAGAGACTGCGCGGAGCAGAGATCAGGCATATGTTAAATTGCAGGAAAGCATGCGGGACCTCCTTTTTGTCCTTCCACTGGCTGATTGCAGGAAGCTCCCCAGGTGATGGCTTTAGCAGCTGCCGGGACAGGACACCTTATTGTTCTGCACTCATGTTTAGAGCCATGCCAGGTTTTGGCAGGAAGCTACAAGACAAAACCCTCGTATTCTTCTTTCTCACTCACCGAGTTTGCTCTCAAGGGGCTGATCCTTCAGCTTGGCTCTTGCAGCTTAGCTCACCACCTGAGGAGGTCCAGCTTCCCTTTCCCAAGCTGGGCTGGGTTCCATGGGCTCTGCACTAAGTTCCTGGCAGGAGCATGGAGACTTTTCATAGAGCTTGGGCAATATCAAAGTTTGCTGCTGTCCTGCCTGCCACTGCATTTCTAATGCTAAGCTACGCAGTCATCCAGTACACCAAGCCCCTTGTACCTGTCTGGGCCCTGTTTAGTTCCCGTTCCCCTTTCCCTGGCCTTGGGCTCAAGTTCTGTTCTCAGTTTGGGTTTTCTTGGTGACACTGAGAGGAAGCACGTTTTGGGTTTTCTTAAACAGTCTGGCGTTTCACAGGAAGGCAGAAGCAGGCAGCACCCTTGAGATGAAAGGATGTGAGAACATGAGTGACCTGTCACTGCTGGTCTCACTGGAGCCCACAGCACAGAAACTGGCAGCATGTGGCCGTGTCCGCAAGCAAACTCCTTAGGTTGCCGTCATCTTCCTGTTCTGCTGCTCTCCTGCGATACTGTGCCTCCCTGTGACACTGTGCCCAGCCTGTGGTGGCCAGCAGCACATGGCTGACCCAAGGGCACGGTTTCCAGTCCCATCATCTCCAGCGTGCAGCCAGAGGCACAGCAGTTGTGCTCTGCGAGTATTATACCTTGAGCCTTGTTCCCTTGCTTCCTTTTTATTTCCCTCCATGGTGTTTTATACCGAGGCCAGGAATGATGGTCATGTCCCCTCCAGGGAATCAACAGGCTACAGCATTTCCAGCAAGGGCAGCCTCACGATGGAGGCTGCAGCAGCAAATCCCTCCTCCCGCCACAGGGCTGACGGGGCAGACAGGTTGGTGTGTCACCAGCTCTGATAAGGGGTGTCAGACGGGGTTTTCCATGGAGCGGATGTGCCTGGTGGTGTAATCTCACCTGGAGAGCGCCTGGCTGCGGTTCAGCTCCCACCACGCTTGCCTGCACCCATGATCTCATGAGGTTTTGCAAGCACTGGCTGGGCCCAGCCCGCCCATGGTGGGGAAGCTGCGGGGAAGGCACAGAGCCCAGTGTGATTCAGTTGGGGAGCCTCTCTCCCAGATGACTCAGGCTTTATTCCAGCATCTCCGTGCCCTGCGGTGGAGGGGGTTATGTCTACAAATTGTAGGAGACCTCACAAACCAGGTCTCCCCAGCACTGCTGCCCCTTTTCCCCTTCAGCCCAGCATCCCGGCCAAAGCTGGCTCCTGCTGTGGTTCCTTCCTCTCTGCAGCAACACTGTGCACAAACAGCTGCACTGTGTCAGCCCACCGGGCTGCGCCACCCTCCTAAATGACCCTATTCTCGACAGCGGGGACGGAGCTGCCAATGTACAACTCCCTAGACTCATGGGAGAGCAGTGGATGGCCCAACCATGCTCCAGGGACCTCGCTGTGCATCTCATCCATGTTCTCCACTGACACTGTGTCTCTTGGTGTCTTCTCTTGCCACACAGCAGTATGAATAGTGCCCAGGGTGTTTAAATCCATAACCCTCGCTTTGCAGAAAGGTTGAACGGGCTCTCCCCAGGCAATAGGCTTGGGGAATGACTGACAGCGCCATTGGCACTTTGGAATGCCATGGCTGATGCCCTGGAGAAAGAGTCTGCAGAGGCAGAGCACCTGCATATGGTGCCCATACAAAAATGAAGGAAGGAGTGGCCTCAAGCTGTCACCCACAGGCACCTATCAGCAACCCCATGAGCTCAGTCTGCGGGCGTTAGGAAACAAAATGACATCTAACAGGGCATTCTCCTGCCACATTTCTGCTCTGGCCTCCTCTGGCTCTGCCCTCCCTCACACTAGGGCAGGGGGATGGGACAGGAAGGCCCTCATTATTCTGGGCTTGCTAATTAGACGGGAATGTTATCTCCAGCCCAGATGTCAGCTCTGACCTCCCTCTAACCTTTTTCTGGAAATCAAAACAGACGCAACTCTGTTTGTTTTAAAATAATAAAAATAAGCATTTGGGGTGAAGCAGGAAAACCTGGCCCTGGGGGTACGGCTGGGGAGAGAGGAGGGCACGCAACCAGATAAGCCTGGTGAGACACGCCAGGCTGCAGATCTGAGACAGACCACCCTGCCCCGGGCAGAGAACAAAGTACCATGGCTTACAGTGACTGTGCACACATTTGGGGCCCTCTAACCTATATCCAGCAGTGGTGGTGGCACAGACACAGTGTTCCATCCCATCCCAGTTGGCACCATTAGGTCTAGAGGTGGAACAGATGGGAAAGGTCAGCTGATTTTATGTTTTACCTTCCTGCTTTACTTTGGGCTTTACCAAAGAGTCTTAAAAGATGCTGATACCTGGAATGAGTGCTGCCTTTCAAACCTTTCAACGCTGAGCTGCAGACTCAGCTGGCTGTGCAGATGCCCTATCATGTCCATGATCTATCTGTCAGCTTCATACTTGACATCTCATACTCGACATCTCACACTCTTGCGGTGCATTTCCCCCATACACAGCCTGGAGCTCATCCCAGCTTTCCCCATTTCCCATCTTTTACAAAGACTTCAGACGGATTGCTCATCGCACTGCAACCCTGATATTGCAAAAGGCACTGCTGATTTGCAGCGACACGCCATTTGGCCTACTATTATCCCCGAGAGAGCAAGCAGGTAAAAGTTTTGAGGCCTACCTTTTTGCCTGCCTCCTGTGCTGGCCCACTGAGTAATGGGTGTTTATTTTCATGCTCTGAAGATGTTGTCTCACGGTTATGACATCACAGCAGTGATGCATTGCCCTCTGGCAACATCACCAGAGCCAAACATGATTTCTGTTGTCTTCCAGCCCTAGCTACTGCCTGGTACACCCTGCCTCCCTGAGCTTCAGGGTTACTGAAGCAGAGTAATAGCTGAGAAGTGAGTAATGGAGAAGCTACCTGACCAGATTTAGACCTGACTGTAAACATCTCCGGTAACAAGGATGATCTGCGCCTGCTAAGGTGCAGAGCTGCTGAAAGAGGAGGACGATGCACAGAATATCCGTGGATAGGCATACGGATGGCATTCATGCAGCCTTCCAGCTCTGCTCACAGAAACCAGCACGGCTCCCCAGGCTTAAGTGAATTTGCACCCGTTTTTATGACCTGAACTTCTGAGCCAATATTTACATGATGGGCAGATGCACCGACTCCCCGTGTGATGCCATGTACATGCACTAACATAGGCTAGGTCTGTGCCTGCACACCCCGACAAACGCACCCGCAGAGACTCGTGCTTTTACAGGTGGGCAGAGACACCTGCTCTCCTCCAGAAGGTGGGACGGACAATCCCTCAGGCTGCTTCAGGATGGTTCTTTACATGTGCAAGAGGGACGTTAGCAAACTGGAGCGACTGCGGTGGAGGAGCACAAAGATTAAGCTGGCCAGACGGATGGGCTATCTGACAGATGGGCAGGGGCTGAAGGAGCTGGGTTGGTTTGCAAAGAAAGGAGAAGTCTTGTGAAAGGGGCTATCTAACCCCTGTCTTCTACTACCTGAATGGGAGTTATGCAGAAAGTAAAGACAGATTGTACTCAGTAAAAGTACAAGGCAAGAACAGGGACTGTGGATTTGCCATCCTCAGAGATTTTCAAAACTCATCTGGGTATGGCCCTGACCTCCCTGATCTAACCTTAGGACCGGTCCTGCTCCAAGCAGGTGGTTGAACTGGACACCTCCAAAGTTACCTCCTACACTAAATGTGATTTTGGTAATCCTAAGCGTTTGGCAATAGATGTTCCTTAATTCAGATACTGACTGCAACTACTTGTATGGGGATGCTGTAACAACGCCTGGGACCAGCAACGCAGCTGAAGTAAATTCATTTGTGGTATCACTGGAAAGGTGGCTTTCTGGCCTCATCTGGGCTGCAATTAATTCTCTCATGGCTTCTGACCAGCTTATGTCTGGCTGCCCATGACCGTGCATTTCCGGTGCCTCTCTCACACCCAGGTAGTCAAATGGACGAAGGCAATGATCAAGCTGCAAACTTCTTTCTTTCTTTTGGTTCAAGAATTTTTTTTTCCCAGTTGAATCAGCTGGCTGTGTCATCTGGGACTAGCAGTGGGAGTGTGAAGATCAGAGGAAGGAGCGGAACAGCCCCCCCTTCAGCAGCTGCTTAGACTTGGGTTGACTTCACACACTTGTCAAGCCCTGACCCTTCTGAGGCTGAGGAGAAACATGATGTTCCACCCTTGCAGGTTAACCTAACCAATGTCACTCATCCCAGGGAAAAGGGTGAACAGCATCTCTTTTTTAAGCCACAGAGAGGCTGCAAGCAGTTAAAGGGTGGCTGTTGTGCTAAGCTCAGGAGAGGCGGAGATCACCTGAAATCACTTCACCTGTGAACCACTGCCATAGCTCCTGACCCCCTTGGCTCTCAAAATAAGTGGCTTGAGAAAAACTCGTATAAAAACTCCATATGGGACAGGAAAGGTCACTGCATCTGGCAGTTCATACACCTCTGTGCAACCCCGGGTGCCTGAGAACTGGTAAGACCATGCGCCAGCACCCACCCCACTCAAACCTGAGTTTGAGCAGCTCAAATATGGCCATGGCTACAAGAAGTGTATTATAGAGGAAGATCTCAGCATCTGCTTCCTCTCTTCTAAAACAGAGATAACTGCCTCCTGGAGTGCTAAATATGACGGGTTTTGGTAAAGATTGTTGAGGGCTGGCACTCAGCACGTGCTTTGTCCTCTGAAAGGCCAGCCTTCCGCAGCTCGCAAGCTGTGTGGCTAATCCCTGCCTCCCGCCTGCTGCTCCTTCCCAAAACATGCCAGTGTTCACAGAAGGAGGTGGGTGCTATGACTTTTTTATTATTTTTCTTTTTAATTTTTATTTTTTAAATTTTCTTCCCTCCCATTGGGAGAAATTGACTCACACAGGGGTGATGTTCTACTGACTGGCAGCAGGCCCAAAACCAGAGTTACAGGCTGAATCCCTGCTCACTGTACACAGCCCCCCATCCATCCCAGCCACCATATGCATGTGGCTTAACTTTTTGTGTCCTTGGTTTAATGAACTTGTGTCAGGAATTTTATGTGCATAGCAACCTTATCTGATGCCAGTGACATTTTTAGCATGTTTATGTTCAGTTTTATTTGCAACCAGCTTCCAGCATAGTTTAGCTGGGTGGATGGGATGGGGTTGAAATGTGTAAGAACCCAATGTGCACTCTGGCAGCTCAGCCAGAAATCCTGGGGGGGCTCCAAAGCACATCCAGAGGCAAAAGGATCAGCAAGAGAGTTTGTGCAGCACATCTGCCAGCTGCAGCCTTTCACACACTCGCTAGTGTCTGACAAGCAACACTGGGGGGGGGCGGAGGGGGGGACGGGACGAAGGGAGGGTGGACTGTTTGCTTTTCTTTTCTTTTTTTTTTTTTTTTTTTTTTTCCCCCTTCCGGTTCTCAGTATTACCACAAGCAGATGAGAATAGGTTTCCCATGTTGGATGCAGGGTATTCAACAACCCAGTGGTCCCAGATACCCGCAGCGTTACAAATGCTTCACCGCAGCTCCAACTAGAAGGAGGTGTGGGGGAGCAGGGGAGGGGAGCCGGGTCGTTTTGAAATTTAAACAGCTGGATTCAGCGAGGGTTCCCAGGGTTTTTCCCGGGAAGGAGGTCAGCGGCTTGTGCAGGCAGATAGCCTGGGAGCAAAGCATCAGGAGCGCCCCTTGAGGCTCCACCTCCGCAGCTCTGCCTCCGCGGTCGGAGCGCTCTTGCCCATATAAGGCTGCGCTTGTCGCAACCAAAAAGAGCCATAAATAGCTGTGGGATCGTTACCTGCCTCGCTCCTTCCCAAGTCAGGCTCTTCCTGCCTCCCCCCTTCCAGCGCTCCCCTCCCCATTCCAGCTCCAGAAAGGCAGCGTTTCCCATGACTCTCTGCTCATGAATGTGCAAGCTCAGGGCACGCCAGAGGTCCAGGTTCTCCAGGTGCTCTGCCTTACATGACTCCTTGCCTCAGACTGCTGAAAGTGTCAACCTCCTGATGCTATTCACTTGCTTTACAAAGTGCTGTGGGAGAGGAGCTGCGGCTCCCATGCCTATGTGCCTTTCTTCAGCAGCTCATGGGCCAAGAGTGTCCGTAATTTGAAGGGTGGCACTTTCATTCTTCAACTGAGAGTGTATGTACAAGAGAAGGTGTAAGAGGAGAAAGGAAAACAGTACAGCAGGGCAAACCAGACGCTAGCAGAGATGAGAAACCGCCCTATGCAAGACATTTCTGCTTCTTTCTATTCCAGGGCATGAGGTCCCACAGGAGAGGATGCGCCTGAGCAGGTAACTGCATGACAGGGAATGAGCTGTGCTGACCAGCATCTAGGCTGGGATTGCACCACTTTGCTAAGCTTGGCCCTCGTAGCACAAATGTGGTGCTTCTCATGTGGGGTCCCCTGCCCCCGCCAGAGCCTCTGGGGACCTGAGGCAGATGGGGGCACAGAGTGGGGGAGACTCAGCTATGCCGTGCAGCCCCTGCTGTTGGTGTCAAGGGAGGAGACTGTCCTCAGGATTTTATGCTTAGCATGTGAGCCTTCAAGTAGCTGCCTTCTCCATGTTTTCTTCCTAGGAAAATGATCTTCTGAGGGTGTATCACTCTTTCTGAGATGCAGTGTATTGCCACAAGGAATACCTAAATGCAGAGGAGACCTTGCTGTCTCCCGGAAGGAGAAGCTTATTGCGATGAGGAAGACACTGGGCTGGGCTGAGCAGCAGCAAAGTCCTAGACAAGGACTTTGGTCAGGAGACCAAAAAAACTTCTGTCAGGAGACCTAATGTATTTGTCAGACAATTATTTGCCTGTTTCCTCACGTGGCTGAGTTTTACTCCTTCCCCCCTTCTTGATTTTTCTCTAAGTAATGAAGTAATTCATTGTCAGTGCATATTTAAAAAACTGCCTCTATTGGTTCCTGTTGGACCCTGCACACACTTCCCAAAAGTTTCCTGTGGGCCTCAACTACAGCAGTTTAAACATTTTCCATCATACATGAAGCAGCTCTGTGCTGCCATGGAGTCCTTGGTTCCATAACTTGCCTGGTCAGTCAGGGTAGTATCCTGCAACTAGCTCCTGCCTGGGACCTGCTGTAGGCATTGGGGGCAGTCTCAGCATTTTTTTCAGTTTTGATTGCCCTCTCACACTGAATTTGTCAGGTCTGTTTGAGCTTGAAAGCTCTCCAAGGAAAGCAACAGGAGCTGATTGTGGCTTGAGAATCAGTCTGTGCTCCTGCAACGCAGTGAAAAAGGAGGACTGTGGTTTGATGTGCAGCAAGAATGGCAGGAATGCCTATCTTCAATAGGAATCTTCACTTGACTATTCTCAGTCTCTTCTAGACAGGAGAGGCAAGGTTCTTCTCAACGAGAACTGCTATGCTTGGGAAGCTGCCCCTGAGAATTATGAGTTTTCCCCTAGACAATCTCTTCCAGGTCTGCTGGCAGGCCAGGACTCAAAGACCCTGTTGGGACTGAGCTACTCTTTCCCCAGTCTCACATAAATATTGCTCCCCTGCTTTCTGGGCAACTCCTTGGATGCCAAGACAACTTTCAGGGAATACAGATGTAGCCTCTCATCTATGCTTGAAAATCTGGGTGTCTTCTACATTGTAAAGGTCTTGGGCAAACAACACTATCACAGGCGACAAGAGAAGTGTGACACTGACTGCAGACTGAATCATAACATGCTCCTCTAGATACCATGGGTTAAAGTGCCTTGCTTTGACCTTTCTCCAGAAATTCAACAGAAACAAGGTTAGGGCGCAGCAGTGTTAAAGGTTTCATGCCAATGCAGGGCGTAGAACGTCCTTATATATCATACAGTTTTCCACTGTTGGGATTGCCTCTTTTTGAGGCAGAAGGACTGCCCCAAACCCTGGGTTTCTTCCTTGCCTTGCTGGGAGGCAGCAGGAGGAGGAGGGGTACCAGTGCCAGGGTGGCTGGCGCTCCCCTGAGGGACAGCTCAGTGCCAAGAGGTGAGGTCATTGCCAGCAGGATGAAGCGTGGGGTTGGCAGAGAGGAGGACAGAGGCCTCTCCCTTCCCAGCTGTTGTGTGCCTCTGGGTTTGAGCACACGCAGAGCGACGAGCCAGGACGCTGGTGGGCAAAAAGACGTCCTGCAGGGCAAGCAGGGCCCTCTTTGTAAAGCAAACTTTGCTTTGCAAATGAAATGGATGGAGAAGGTCTGAAAGAATTACAGCTCGCAGCCCCTCTCACTTTCCTCATTTTCTTCCTCCTGCAGGGGTGAGAGTAGCGCTTATTTCAGGGCACGCAAAACCAGATCCCATTCTTTCCCATCCCTAGGCATTTACAGCCTGAGTCACTTCCAGGGAACCATAATCTAGATTTTCAGTTTCAAAGGAGACTTCACCGTGATCTGAAAAGACCTTGGGCTCCTATATCCTGAAGAAGCATAAAAAGACACCTTTAAGTGCTTCTAATTATACCTTTTTTCCCCCCTCCTGCTTTACATATTTTCCTGCTTGGTTTTTTGTTGTTTTTTTTTTCATTTGCTAATTAGAGGACTAATTTTAGAAATTAGTCTTGTCCACTCTGCAAAACTAATAGAAAATTAGTAAAAACGCAGTAGGATGAAAATGAAAATAAGCCTGGGGAAAGGTAATTGTTTGTAACTGAGGGGTTTTGTTAACTCCTCTGCCTAATTAACACACTAAAAAGGGGAGCCTTTGTTGAAACTTCCACACCCTGTTTTCTCAATTAAGGTACAAGAGAGATCATAATAAAAATTGCTTGGAGACAGCTGGTACGTCCCTTACCAAAGCCAAACCTGATTTAGCATTCCTTAAATTAAAAGGAAAAAACAAAACAAAGATCAAATGTACACATACCTTCTTTTCCTGCATATGACTTTTTTTTTTTTTTCTCCATGTAATGCAAAGCTCTTTCTCATGGATTCTAGTAGGAACAAAAAACTTCAATTATGATCTTCATTGCTGATGTGTTCTTAGCCCACAGGAAAAAGGGGCTGGGATGATTATTTTCAGGGTTATGATGGCTGTTAGAAGAAACTTTGCAGGAAAGCTGAATCATCGGGTGAGCATCTTGTTTTAATCTTTTTTTGTTACGCTATCCCACATCTAAGGGGTGGCTTATGAAAATTCAAAAGGCTTTTATACATGTACATTCCTCTATAAAGAGTCAAAGAATTATAGGCCTCTGTGCTGTCTTGCAATGAGCCGCAAACTTCTGTACAGGTGTGTGTTTCAAGTTCAGTGTTGGATGCAGCTGTAACTGGAAGAATGGTAGAGTAGTAAGAGGTTTAAGGATGCTTTTAGTCCACATATAAACAGGAAAGACAAAGAGGGAGTGGACAGGATTCTACCTTGGATTGAATGCCCTGACCCACTATGTAGAAGAGACTGAGCTATCTTCTTATGTTGTGCTTTAGATGTGTATGACACTTGGGTGTGTAACGTCCAAATATTCTCTTCCACAAAAAAACCCCTTAACCTCCTTTTTTTTTTTCTTCCCCCCCTGCCAAGCGAGTGCAGAATGCAGCAGTGTTTACAGGACTCCTTACATGCCAGCCTAATACAAGCTGCTACCTCGTGTAGAAGAATTTCAGAAGAAGCCCCCAGGCACCTCCGTCCTGTGGGATTGATTCTTCTAACACTTTCCTGACTCTTGGTAGCTGAGAAATATTGCAGAGCAGGTGCTTAGCCTGCAGCTGGGCAGCTCAGTAGCCTGCTTCTCCTCAGTGAGGTATTGGGTTTTGATAGGAATTGTGCATTATGCAAAACACAGGGTGCTCAGTCAGTTGCTTTCCTTGTTAAAGAATAATCCCAGTAAAAAACCCTCTGATAAATGGGAAAGAGGGTGACTGTGTTAAATGCAACTTGTCTGCACCTCAAGCTGAAAGATGGCTTCCCACAGTGACGGCACCTCATGTATGTCTGTTGGCATTTTCTCACATCCTACAAAGCTAATGTATCAGTAAATTCCAGACAATTTTCTGCCTTCTGTGCCAGTGCTGTCATTTCAGTCTTCTGGTCCATTCACCTGACCTAAACACGGGGCTGAGAATAAGGGCAATGCACAAAACTTCTTTGTGCCCAGCTTCTTCCACTGGCCCATATGTTTCCGAAGGCCGAGCAGACTGGTGAAGCTGTACAGAACGGTCCACGCTGACAGTGGGAGGCCAGAGGAGCTGGAATAATTGAGGAGGCTCTCAAGGGAGCCGGAAAAAAGTCCCTAATGTGGGAGGAAATCTTGGCAGAAGTGGAAGGGGGGTTGTTGAGCAAAGCATGCACTGGCTCCAGTCACATAGAGCTTGCAATATGTTACACTGAGGCTCTGTGGGTGTGTTTATAAGACCTGCCACTGATTTGCAAACATAAAGGATGTAGCCTCTTATCAGAAAAATGTGGGCTTTGGTCTTGTAGAAGAAGGGGAACAAACGATTGCATAACTTCACATTGACTCTTCTTCCTGGTTGTAGCCTGACAGAATGGTCCCAAAGTTTGGCTTTGACTGGACCGACTTTGGTTTCTGGCAGACAAAAGTGGTGTCTTTAATTGTGGGAGGCTATAAACGAGTTAGTTCCCCTGCAGTTCCCACAACAAAGCTACAACGAGAATCTGGATGACTTGCTACAGCACTGGAAAAATCCCTTGTTCCTAGCATCTCTTGGGCATACTAGAATATTTCAAGCTAGTTTCACTTTGTCCTCAGCCAGCACCCTGGAATGAGAACCACAGAGCCACTTCATTTGAGCAAATATTTGGCCTTGATTACTATTGCAGGCTGATCCCAAAAACAAACAGCAAACATGAGGTAAGCTGAGAGGCACCATTAGCGGAGCAAAAGCTCACACAGTAAGTTCAGGCAAGGCAGCAAGCTGACACTCGGGGTGCCCTCATTTTTTTGGGGGAGGAGGATAAAAAAGGGAGACTAAATTTTTGCTGGAAGAGGAAGTAAACATTCAGTTAGATGCCTTTTGTTTACAGGTCCATTAGAGGTGACCGATGCTGAAAAGCAATTAAAACAATGAAAAAAACGGTGACGCAGTTAAACGCTATCACCTTTATCTATTCTCTGAACTTAGTCCTGTTTTCCAAATAGCGCAGTCACCTTGCTACAGAATTCTTGGTTCCGTGAAAACATAGCCCAGCCTGAGACCTACGGAAGGAAAAGAGAAGCAAAGGTGGCCTAAAGCTCTCCACAGCCCTACCTTGTCAGGATGAATTAAAGAGCGTTTAGATGGATTTGTCAGTCTCTTTTAAGTTTGTTTTTGTCCTTATGAATATCTGACCCAAGATACCTGAGCATCACAAGCATGACAGGTGCAGGGTGACAGAGGGGCCGAGGAGGGATGTTACTCTCCTTTCTGCTTATCCTCTTCCGAGTAAGAAGAATGCCCCCAAGCCCTTCTAAACTCAGGAATCTGAAGCATTTCTTACCCCCTCTGAGAAAGGGAGAAGGAAAAGGAGGTATTTGAGATGTTAATAAAGGATCCTTAGTGATTGTTGAAAGAGGAAACTGTGAGGCCAGGACAGACAAGCCTAAAATTACATGCATGTACTCACTGAATTATCTTTGAAGGAGCTAAGCTGTTAACAGATCCTGTGAAAATCTTTGTTTTCTGCAGCAATTGCCACGCTTATTTAAGGCAGGTAACAGGACGTGTTCTGTTGGCATTTTGGACAGGTCTGGGTAGGCCCAAGGCAGAAAACTCAGATTCCAAATCTCGGTTTTGAGAAAAAGATACTTTTGCTGAATTGCTTATATTCGTGTCAGCCCTTTTGTATAATGGTGTTGGATGTCAGCTTTCTCTGAACTTAAAGTTGAATAGAAACTAGTGACCATCAAGAGAACAGGGCTAGAGAAAACAAGGTTGGGAAAGGGATTTACTGAACTAAAAAATGTCCGTTGCTCAGCATTATGCTTGCATTTAGATGGTAGAGATGAGTATATTAGAATTCCTTGGAGGTAAAGAGCTCTGGGCCATTATTTTTAGTATGTCAGATCAGGAATGTGGTGTCTCTAACCATGCATAATGGAGTTGTGATCTCATCTCAAGGTTTAGAGGAACTCTCAAGCTTCAAGAAGAGTTTTCCTCTGCCTAAAACAGAAGTTCACATTTAGGTGTGTTTCTGAGGCTACTTCCATGACCTCAGTCTGGGCACAGCTGTTTGATAGCTTGCTTTCCCCAATAAAGGTCCCTTCTACAATATGGTGTCACTCCCATTCTATCAAAAGGAGGAACTCCGGCACAAGATAAATATATTTACTGTGCTGCATAACCAATGCGTAGAGATTTCTGCCTCTGAATGGTATCCCAAATGAGAAAAGCTGCTGTATGTAAATGCTTTGCTTTTCAGCTGCAGATCTTGTTATTAATGTGTTAAGAAGGTAAAAATATGTTCCTCTTTTACCAAAGCTGAAGCAAGAACCACAGTGAGAGAGCAGGAGTTCAGCAAGTTGTTCACATGGGACTGTGTGGGTGGAGGGTTGGGGAAAGGTGAGAAGTAGAATAACTGTTTTAAATGCTAGAGTATGCCAGGTACAGCTCCTTCCCTCCTCCCCAGTGCTGCGATGCAGGTATAGTTCTCTCTTAAATTTTCTCCATCAGCAAAGTCAATTTGAAAGAGTCCTGTCACAGTGCCCCATTTAAGCCCTTCAGTTGTGCTGATGCATCTCTCTGTGGGCCCATAAACTAGATCAGTGAACTGTTCTTTTTTCTTAACCTTCTTTTTTAACTCTGCTTCAGCGATCCAGCTTACAATATGGCTTTGACACAACACTAGGAATGAATAGCTTGTGGGAGAGTAAGCAACTTCTTAAACCAGCTTCCCTGTTGAAGGCGACTGATGATGATGGAATCACACCCTGAGGTATGAAAATGAGCCAAATAAATCATACCTTTTCCACAGCCATGCCAGAAGTTGAGTAGTTCTGCTAATGGTAATGTTATTCTGTAAGAAAAGGGTTATTCTGCTCCTAACATCTGCTACTAGTTGCTTCTGAGACAGGTTACTGCACCACGTTTCCCTTACTGTGCTCCAGTGCAGCTCTTTTATTTCAGATCCTTCTGGTAGGGTTCGAATGGATGAAGAGCTAGAACCTGGGCTTAAATGATTATCAGTTACTAAATTTGTAAGCTCTGACCCATCCAGTGGAAACATCACTTGCCTCCCCTCCTTCCACATGTAAAGTTCATGGTTTTCCACCACCTGCACTCTCACAGTTTAGATTTGCCACTTGTTACAGGAGCAGAACAAAAGAATCGGTATACGGGGAAAAGGAAGTTATGTGCTAATAGAAGGTGTCTAAATTGCAGACAAATTTCAGATTGTTCAGAGGATGCAGGCATGGAGTCCACAGACGTATGTGGCTTTCTTCTACAGACCTACCTCGAAAGAATACTTTCCTTTTGTTGCAATACATGAAAACTCTTCAAGTTCTCATGTACATTTATAGCTGCTGCTTTGTATGGGGAGCTGTACATATTAAAGCCACTCTAGAGATGCTTTTTTTGAGAAATTCTAATTACGAATCTGCACTGAATCTACTGATGTTTCAGGCTTTTGCAAAAACAGAGCTCAGGTCTCTTAGCAATACCAGATTGTGACATTCTCCAGATCTGTACATGTGTGGTTTCTGTCTAAAGCCCCTGTGGTTAGCATTTAGCAATGTGACTTCTCTGATGAAGCAAACACCTTTTGTCTCTGTCACTCTTCTTGTTTCACTCTCCCCAGCTCACCAGTAAGTAACTAGTTTTGGAAGAAATTTCTTCTGCCTCATGAAGCATTGGAAATCATCCACCAAAATGAATTTAGCCAATTTATCTGTTTGTCAGATACAGAAATAAAATGTCCCTGCATTTATTGTTGATCACAGAAGTGCAGGCTTCTCCCAGGGACTGCTGTTTGCCAACAAACTTAAGACCAATTGCCTTGAATTAGACCAGTATAGTGGTAAGCACTGTAGTTCAGCAAATATGGCATTTGTTTGGCCTGCTGTTGAGGCTGGCAAATCAAAGATGCACTTCTGAATGCTCACTGCATAGTAGATTTTTTTTTCCCCTCTAGAAATACTAGAGTATTGTCCTGGACAAGCTGGAGAGGTGGGCCCAGGTCAGCCTCATGAGGTTCAACAAGACCAAGTGCAGGGCCCTGCACCTGGGCCGGAGCAATCCATATCATCAATACAGGCTGGGGGATGAGGTGATAGAAAGCAGCCCTGAGGAAAAGGACTTGGGAGTGCTGGTGGACGAGAAGCTGGACGTGAGCAGACAGTGTGAACTTGCAGCCCAGAAGGCAAATTGCACCCTGGGGTACATCAAAAGAAGTGTGGTTGGCAGATCGAGAGAGGTGATTCTACCACTCTGCTCTGGTCAGACCTCACCTGGAGTACTGTGTCCAGCTTTGGAGCCCTCAGTATAAGAAGGACGTGGACCTGATAGAATGAGTCCAGAGGAGTGCCACGAAAACGATTAGCGGGTTGGAATACCTCTCCTACGAAGACAGGCTGGGGGAGCTGGGTTTGTTCAGCCTGGAGAAGGCTCCAGGATGACCTAAGAGTGACCTTCCAGTACCTGAAGGGGGCCTACAGGAAGGCTGGAGAGGGACTGTTCACAAAGGATGAGGGGCAATGGTTTTAAGTTACAGAAGGGCAGATTTAGATTGGATATTAGGAATAAGTTCTTTAGCATGCGAGTAGTGAAACACCGGAACAGGTTGCCCAGGGAGGTAGCTGAAGCCCCATCCCTGGAGATATTCAAGGTGAGGCTTGACAAGGCTCTGAGCAACCTCATCTAGTTGAAGATGTCCCTGCTCACTGCAGGGGAGTTGGACTAGATGACCTTTGGAGGTCCCTTCCAACCTAAACCATTCTGTGATTCTATGATAATTTACTCCCACCAAACTGCTAAATCTGTCTGCTGTTGAGATGATGTTTTTCAAAATTCAATAACCATTACAGATTTGTTCTTCCAAAGGGTGCTGGCTTGCCAACATCGATGGAAAATGTGAGTGAATTTGATCAGAAAGATCCAAATAAACATCCTGTGAATCTGTAGAAAGTACAGATGTCTAAAATTAATATGATAGCTTTTTTTAGTCATACTCGTTTCTCTCTGAGGTGTGTCTCCTTTCCTGGGTAACTTCCTGCTGCCAGATCAACACAAAAACCTGTTGCACTTATTTTCAAAGTAATCAAGCTATGGAAAACAGACATTTCAAATCTGACTTGCCTCAGCTACCACACATCCATAAAAATGACCATGAGGGAAATACACAGTTTTCAAAAGATGTGGTATGCACTTTTTGTTAAGGGAAAGGATGGTGTAAACCTGCAGCAGTCTTTGTGCTGAACCCAGTTTTGATGCTTTACTGCCAAAGTCATCAAGAAAGTTTTGACATTGGTTAAACAGGAGTGGGACCAAGTTCTAAAATGTAAAAAGAAAAAAAAAGCAAAAAAGCACCAAACCTTAAGAAGACAGTCCAGCCTGATCTGAGACTCAAATCTTAGCATCAGGAAGAGCAGAGTACATATGAAAGTGTAAGAGTTAAAAAAGAACAAAAAAATTTCAAGTACCCAGTATCAAAAATGCTTTTGTGGCAGTCCTTTTATGTCTGCATTTCACGCGTGCAGTCATTATCTTTTATTTCCCACATTACTGCTGCTGTCAGTTCATTCTGCCTTTTAATACGCTTTTCCAGCTAAGATCTGCTATTTCTCTCTTTTAAAAGCTTTATTTAGACTGGATACCGACTGCTTTCCTTTGCTTACCTTTCCTTTCTCAGCCACTTGGCTGAAGAGGCAGCCTCTCTTGTTCTGAAAAAAAGTTTTTGATATATGTAGTTACCTCCAGTAATTTTATTCTGCTTTGTTTTTGTGGGAGAATTTAAAACCTTGTTGTTCAACCAGTAAATATCCCTTCCATATGTTGATCACAATTTTTTTTTTTCATGGATCAAAATGAGTCACTGGATACTGCAGATTGTTTCACCATCTAGGGTATCTGGTTATGTAGGCATCTCTGGTCGTCCCAATTCCAGATGCCTTTCATTTTCTGTCTTGATGTACAAGTGAAGACCTATCGTATATGTTCCTTTCTCACTGCCAAATTAAAATCTCATTGTTATTTTGTACCTTTATTTACATTTCTCACCTCTGTCTTTTAACAACAGCGCCTGTGCATCCCTGATACTCAGCTGTACAAACTTTTTCCCACTGCCTTTTGTGTCTTGAGATACAAAGGTTTAGCATTGCTTACGATCTGCTGCAGTGAATCTTTCTGAGCCTGAAGACAAGAGATGCTTAGAATCATAGACTGTTAGGGGTTGGAAGGGACTTCTAGAGATCATCTAGTTCAACCCTCCTGACAAAGCAGGATCACCTAGGGCAGGGCACACAGGAACGCACCCAGGTGGTTTTTGAAAGTCTCCAGAGAAGGAGACTGGAGACTTTCAAAAAGTCGAGATACTTCACTAACTTCTCTCTTTATTCAAGCCTCTTTCACTTCATTTGCCTCTTCTACTTCCAGTTTTGATATTATCAGTAAACATCACCTTGCATTTTCTGTCACTAGCACCTACATCCACAAATCTGCCCTCCTTGCAGAAAGTAGGAAGCCCCAAAGGGAGGGAGTCTCACATTTCTGCACGCTTGTAAAATGTGCAATAAACCTCATCTGCATAGCTGGATCTGACATATGGACCCATATATGCTGTGCTCTTTTCAGAAGGACTTTCGTCTTGCATCTTCGCTATGGCTTCCTCCTTTTACTCGACCCAGAGCTCAGCCTTGAAGAGCGGTGTAGTAAATGCAGAGATGCAGAATGACACCACCTCTACCTTTCCACATCTCTGCAGTTTTGGAGTACCCCTTTTAATGCATTCTGAGCCTCCTTTAACCTGTGCACTGGCTCTTCAGGCACCTTAGCAGCATCAGGAGCTGCTTACGCCAATGCTTCTGCCTGCCCCGGCTTTGTCTCTTTAGTGGATGAAAAGAAATTTCTGACTTGCATCTTCGTACCGTGGTCATTTTGCACTTTAAGACCACAGAGTTGGGTGAGGACTTCTTGACCGTTTGGGCACTTCTTGACCGGGTGGGACTCTCCCTCCCTCCCACCTTCACAATTCCGAGGTCTTCCGGCATGGCCTCGGGAGGACGGGGCCCCAGCCATCGCCTTGCTACCGCTGGCTGACCGGGAGTTCCTTTCTCCCAGCCCCGGGGGCACGCCGGGGCCGGCAAAGCCGAGGCCCTCCCGAGTGCCAGCGAGGCACCGCTTCCGGACGGTCAGAAGCTGGCGCGGGCCGCCGGTGCCCG
>VWZK01006037.1:206704-274656 GCA_013396935.1 Baryphthengus martii
CGACCGGGCGCCTCGCAGTGCCGGTCGGTGAGCGGGAGGCGGTCGCGGTGCCTGCGAGAGGAGCCGGCAGTGTGAGGACGCCACTCTCTCGCCGTGAGGAGCGCAGCCGCCGCCGCGGCGTTTCCCTCCCTCCGCCGTAGCCGGGCTCAGGTGAAGCCGGTGGGGTGGGGAGAGGTGGGGTGGTGGGCGCGGGCGGACCCGGTTTGTGCCCTCTGGCGCCGCGCTTCCCCCCTCGCGGATTTCGCGCCTCTTTGTCCAGCCGGGTGAGAGGGTGCCGCTCTCTCGCTGCTTTCCTCCGCCTTCTCCGCGGAGCCGGGCGGCAGACAGCCCGGTTGGGTGCTGACCTGTGGTGCCTGGAGGTGCTGCTCCCCGTCCCCTTCCGCCCTCCCCGGCTCCTTCGGCAGCGTGTGTGCCGCCCGCTTGCATTATGCCCAGGGAGTTGCCTCTCTCCTCCCTCCACGCCCTGCTAACTGGCCGCCTCAGAGGTGGAGTGGCATTATTCGCGCTCTTTTTCACCGGACCGTGCTCTCTCTTCTCCCTCCGGTGCTTCTCCCCCCTTAATCCGCTCCCGTTTAAGTGTCCGGCCTTTGGAAGTAACGGGTAGGGGAAAATAGGACCGTTTGGCAGCTGTCAGGGCTGTAGCCTGAGTCACAGGCTGACAATCCTCCTGCAGACATTGCAATGGGCTTGGCTTCCGCCCTCTGATCTCGACTTCCTCGTTCGGTTTGGTCTGTACAGTGAAGCCAGGAGAGAGGGAGGAGGGAGTGACAGGGCAAGATGAAGCTTGCAGTAAAAGCTCTTGCAGATAGCTTCTGCTTTCAGGCATCACCTCCAAGTAGGAAAAGTTCTCCGGCTCTTAGTGATATCGTTACCAACCTGTCTCCAGTAGGTATGGAAAGTAGTAAGTCTCATAGCCCCCGAGGGTGGTGTGCACCCAGTGGGTTTAATAGGAATTGCTCCTAATTTGTCTAAACAGGGTAAAATGAGTTTTAAAGCAATAAAGTGCTTCTAGTAATAAAGTGGAATTTTTCAGAAGTAAATTGTTGGTACGTTTGTTTTCCCTTCTTACGGTTCCTTTCCTTCCTCCTTTTTTTTTTTCCTCCTGAAACACTGTGCTCTTAGTCTTTCTTCTTCCATAGGTTTTTCTTGTATTCTGTGTCATGGTGAGCCTGAGCTGTGCTCCACCAGAGTGGACTAAGAACCTAAGTTTTTTTCCTAAGTGAGCAGGTCTGTCCTAAACAGAGTAATCTCTCAAGTAATGCATAAGAGATTCGTGCTCCAGACTTGAAGAGATATTGTAGTAGATGGACTTTGGCCTGCAGACTATGATTTCCGTGCCTCTGCCCTACACTATAAAGAAACACAAGTTAATTTACATGGAGGGGGTTGAACCATGGCTTAAAAGATTAAATTACACATCCTTAACTCTCATATACATCTCCTGTCTGGCAAGGCTGGACACTATAAAGTTTTAGCTCCAGGAGCACTTTAATCAGTTACTGCTTGTGTAAAGATGCTTTTGAAATTAGTCACTAGGTAACAACGTGACTAAGTTCACTTATCCATGACATTCCAGTAAAAAATGGCAAATCATGGTGCAGATAGGTATTGACTCATAGGTGCACTGTCTGCAACTGTAGCGTTCTCTCCCAAAGTTTAAGAGTTTAAGTGAGATAAGCTACTATTTTTGTTAACGAGAAAGTTGTAATGAGGGAGAAGCAATTGATAAATCTAAGTGGAGTTGCCTTTAGCACAAAAGAGTTTTGAAGTTGTTAATCACAATTGCCAAAACTGTATAAACACAAGATTGTGCTGCTAATCTGACCTTGTGAAAATAACCAGAGTGAAATCACGCACCCGTTCCGTGAAGCTACATGTCAGGTAGAACTGTTTAAATTGACGTATTCTTATTGATAGCTTTAGTCGTTGCACGTATTCACACAGTGTGTGCACTACCTTTCTAGGGGTGAACAAGCAAAATTTTCAGTAACTCTAGGGTAGCTGCAAAATTGCTAGTAGTTGGTAGAAACGAGGGTCTGAACTTCACATATTTACTCACTTGGAACCTCAAAGTGAGTAGGACCAGCAGCAAGCTGGTGAGTTGCATGGGTTTTTTTTGTTGGTTTTTTTTTTTTGGTAATATGGTGTCATTTCTTGGATACTTAGCATGTGTAGCCAAGATCTGATTTTGGAAGTTCTCTGGAGAAGAGACTTCAACCTCAAAGTTTGCTCTGCTGGGTAGCATGTGGCTGTTTCTGTATAAACAGGAAAACTAAATTGTCGAGTTCTGTCTGTCACAGAAGAATGGGCGTAGAAACTGAAGACCTTTTATTGGACTTTGTTTCCATAGATTGTTAGGATATTTCTACCATGGGTTTCGGGTTATTGTTGTTTTCTTTCAAGTTATACTCAAGAAAAAAAGTTGCTAGGATGATGTTTTCATCTTAAGAGAAGAAGAAGTTTTTTCATTATTTCCTCTAGGTGGTTTTTTGATATGCTTCAGAACATTTTAAGCAGACAAATGGGCTGAGAGCACTACGCCATAATATTTTAAGTGAATCAGTAGTGAGTGAGTAATAATAATAATAATGTTGATTAAAAGAAAACCAAATAAATCACTTGTCCAGAACTGTAGGAAAGATTAGAAAAATTTCTCACTTACAAGGCTGAAATAATCTGCAGAGGCCAGCAAGTTATTTTGGCATTATGAAAAATGTTGGAGAGCGTTCAAATTGTTTAGTGGGTGGTAGCTCTAACACCCATCTTTGAGCTGAAAACTGTGGTGGAGTCAGATGCCACAGGTGCTTAAATCTCTTTGCAACAGTACTTGACGCTGCAAATATTTCTTCTACAAATATGGAGACCTATATTTACCACTGCAACATGCTATGTTGGAAACTTGAACCATTATTGTCTTGGCAGGTCTTTAAAAGTAATGTACTAAATGATTATAATAACTAATAATTCACACGTTAGTCCTCTGTCAGACTATTCACGTGCAGGTACAAGGGAGTGTGTGTATATCAGCATGGCTACTAACTAACTACATGAAAATATGCTGCAGTTGTACTGGGAGATTAAAGTCATCTGTGCCCCAAAATTCAGATTTTGTTCTATTAACCTCCGGGATACTGAGCAGACAGGACACATGTCGTAGGTACTGTAATTTCTGGGTTGATTCTGCTTAATCTTCTTCTACCCTCATCCCTACCATCCCTAGGCCCATGTCTTGCCGAGATTTATATCGCTTATGAATTTGTGTGATGGTCATAGCGTGAGATTATCAGTGGGCCCACTGGATGTACAGGAAGCGCTCTGGTTAATGTACAGTTTACAGAAGTTAAGTTTGTCTTCTCCCCCATCCTGTGTACTACAGCCGCTTTCTTGCGTGGTAACTTCAGGTTATTGGGCAATGTGCTGATGCTCACCGATGACTAAAATGCATTTTAGAGGCTCAGAGCTAATGTGCACATCTGCTAAAAGGTGTCCAAAACTTGAATCCTGAGTGTATGATTTGCCATCTTTTTGTTGAGTAATGCACTTGGTGCCCTCTAACATCCATTTTTGTCTTTTGATTTCTCATATAAATATCTTATTAGCCTTTGTTTTCTTAGTTTGTAATTGAGGCACAGCTGTTTGCATGTTAAGTAGAGAAATGCTATGCCTGACGTTGTCTCCTGTGGGTTGGAACAAAACTATAATAGCACAGGATTGCCTACAGCGGCATTGTTTTTGCTGGCAATTCCTCTAGCTTAATGGTGGCTTGGTGACCTTGTACCTTTAATTTCTTCTCAGTTTAAGCACGCCATGGTTCTAATTGAGTTTTCTAGTGTGGAACGGCATGGAAACTAGCAGCCTGATTTAAATACGGTATGATGAGGCAAAAGCACAAATGCAACTTCTGCCCTGGAAGCTTATGCAAATGGGTGTTGTCCAACTAAATGAAATGCATCAATTTACACGTTCATCTTAATTATGGTTTATCCGCTTCACTCTTTTTCTTTAGCGGCTGTGAGAACTTGTTCTGAGTACCTGAAGTAATATTCTCAGCACCGATTCATCTTGGAATGCTAGGCAACTCTAGTGGCTTAACATCTTCTGACCTCATTCCAACCCAGTCTTGTTCAGCATAATGGACTAGTCCCTGTTTTCAGTTAATGGCCCTTTGGCCTGTTACTATTCAGCACAGTATGCTGTCTGTAAAGTCTAAAGAAATAGTAGTGACAACAATCTTCCAATGATGGAACTGTGATTGGTTTAATTATATGATACTTATGAAACGAGCACTGCTTAAGTCATGTCCTTTTTAAACATGGCTAAGTGGAAACTGTAAAATTGATCTATCATTCTACCATGAATTATTTCTTAAGGAAGTATTACAAATGTGCAGTTGGATGCAGAGAGGTATAATGAAATGTAACTCTGCATACTGTGGTTTGACTCCACGGCCTCTTTATAAAACTTAAGCCTCTCGAGTTTTGTACGTAGGGTTTGCATTCTGTTTGTCTTCATGACTAGAAATTTAAATTTCCCTAATGCGTGTATGCTGACTCTACTAAACCACATGGATGAGTGATTTCAGTAAACTCAAGCTAATAATTAATATATGTTGAGGGAAACTTAACTTGGAAATCTGTATCATAAAGTCTCCTTAACTGATGAATACTTCTATTCATCAAGAACTACCATTTTAATGAGTCTCGGCAGGAAATCCATTGTGATATATGCCTCAGCGCAGGACTGGAGTTCTGATTTGAATGAAAGCAAAGTAGGCGTTTGGGCTTGTAAGGAAAGAGGTTTAGAGAAATTTTACAGCTCAGCTCTGACAGTCCTGTGCAGTCAGATTTTTTTATTTTTTATTTTTTTTTCTTCCTGTTGGGTGGCTTCCTGTTTAAAATCTAAGATTTAAAGCATGCTTTTGTAATAGTTTACTTCCCTTTTTATTGTTTGTAGTGATGAGAGTACATTCATCTGTGTCTTTCTTTTAAGGTCAAGACTTTGCCAGTTCACTTGAATTTAAGCTCTTTTAGTCAACCTCAGAGGTGCAGCAGATTTGACTTTGGTTAAAATTGGTTGTGGCCAACACTTAATCCAGCTAGTTTTACTAACGTACTTTTGTATTAATGGCATTTTATTTTTCTTTTAGCAGAATACTACTTCATATATTTTATTCTTCATAGATGCTGTTCACATGCCTTTGTTTCTGTTGTTCAGAGGTAGAGATATTTGTTTCTCTCTTTGGCATAAAGTAAAATGTATTCAGACTACAGAGTTGTTTGAAAGGATGTGGGGGTGTGGATATGGGTATATGGTAGACTATTTACAATAACCGAATAATTGGATACTTGAAACTGTTGTGTTTCAAATGGATGTGTCTGCTTCCTGACAAGGAAAATTTCTTTCTTAGAGAAGCATAAGTGAAAAATAAGATTTCTCTACAAGCACAAAACCTTATAAGCTGAGACTTAAGATTTGTGACTTAAACTAGTTCACTTAGCTTTTATCGTCTGGGTTATATTGCAGTATGAATGTTTATAGCAGATACTAAAGTCTTTGACCTTTCATTTTGCAGTAAATTATTCTGAATTGTTTTAATGGCCCTTCCCAAGTCAAAGTTTTATGTAGATGAACTTAAGCTTGCAATTTAATGCAGTATAAGATGGGGAATGTAAAATGAGAACACCCAGATGTGATGAGGAAGATGTATTAGTCACAATTTTGCTTTAAAAAATGAATTGCCGATTCATTAGACAAACCGGTGTGACTTCTAAAAATTGTCTACATGTTGTCTGCATAGCACTGTCATATATGTGCACACAGTCAGTTTATCTTCTTCCTTTATTTTTACATGGCAAGTTTTATTTTTTTTTTTTCCTAGTAGGCACAACCGTGTAGGTACATTTTAGTTCTTTAGTCAGGACAATCCCACGCACAAATATAGGCTGGGTGACAAGTGGATTGTGAGCAACCCTGTGGAGAAGGGGGTGTTGGTTGACAAGAAGCTCAACATGACCCAGCAATGTGTGCTTGCAGCCCCGAAGGCCAGAGATATATTGGGCTGGACCAAAAGAAGCATGACCAGCAGGCTGAGGGAGGAGATTCTCCCACTCTGTTCTTGTGAGACTCCACCTGGATTACTGCATCCAGCTCTTGGTCCCCTAACATAAGAAGGACATGGACTTGTTGAAGTGAGTCCACATGAGGCCCACGAAGATGATTGGAGCTGGAACACCTCTCTTGTGAGGACAGGCTGAGAGAATTGGGGCTTTTCAGCCTGGAGGAGAGAAGGCTCTGAGGAGACCTTACAGCAGCCTTCTGGTACCTAAACGGGACCTACAAGAAAGCTGGAGAGGGTTTCTTTATCAGGGAGTATAGTGAAAGGCTGAGAACTAATGGCTTTAAAGTGAAACAGGATTGACTTAGATTAGATATAAGGAAAAAATTATTCACTGTGAGGATGGGACAGGTTGTCCAGGGATGTTGTAGATGTCCGCTCCCTGAAAGTATTTAAAGGGTAGGTTAGATGGGGCTTTGAGCAACTTGATCTAGTGGAAGGTATCTGTGCCCGTGGCAGGGGAGTTGGAACGAGATGATTTTTAAGGTGCCTTCCAACCCAAAGCATTCTACTATTCTGTGATTCTAAAACTTGATGTAGATTTAATTGATAAATATTGCCACATTGTATTACACCAATTCAATCAGAAAAAATGTACAACTGTAGTAATGGTTCAGTTTTTTCTCATTTACATATGGAAAAGAATATCATAGAATCATGGGATGGTTTGAGTTGGAAGGAACCTCAAAGATCATCTAGTTCCAACTTCCCTGCTATGGTCAGGGGACACCTCTCACTAGACCAGGTTCCTCAAAGCCCCATCCAACCTGGCCTTGAACACTTGCAGGGAGGGGACATCCCTAACTTCTCTAGGCAACCTATTCCAATGTTTCACCACCACAGCACTGTAGTGTCTGTGATTGTGGAGAATGCTGTTAACTATGCTGGAAACACATGAAACAGTTTTGCTACACTGTGATCAGTGTTTCCTCATGTTGGTTTTTATCCTGTTATGCCAGAGAGCAAAATGTTGTTGGCAGCTTCCAAATTATATTTACCTCCTCTTATTTGGCCCATGGAATGTCATAGCGTGTCAGTGTCTGTCAGAAGGGAATAATTTTCTTTTTTTTCAAAAAAAAAAGTATTTTCCTGTAGTGCCAGAATAGAGAAAATTTTATGTGCCATATAGCCATGATTGTAATGGTTTAGACTAGGTTCCTACTTCAAGTGCCCTTGCTTTTAGTCATTTCAGATTGAAAGATGAGTCCTTTCTTCTCTCTCCTTTAATAAAAAACCCAGTGCTTCAGGAGATCCAGACAGGAGGGCATGGCTGGGTGAAGTCTGAAATAAGAGATGCCTAATGCCATTGCTTTTCAAAGACTGACACATTTGACATTTACGGAAGAAAGCACGGGTCAGGAAAAGAACAAACTAACCAGAGAACAAGCGTGAGGCTGAGGTGTACAGACCAGACGAATGTTCCTTGTGTGCTCTGCTGCACCGGGGTCTTTCTCTAGAACATTGGCTACTGTGGATGGCTAAGTAAGGAGCCAAGAAGCTGTGCAAGACCTTGAACACAAGGGAAGTGTCGCAATCTGAATGTTTCAAAGTTTTTCAGTCTATCTTAAACTTGGTATTTATGCTCTACAAGGTTATTTTCAACCTGGCCTTCATACACATAGAATCATAGAATGTTAGGGGTTGGAAGGGACCTCAAGAGATCATCTAGTCCAACACCCCTGCCAGAGTAGGATCACTTAGGGTAGGCCACACAGGAACGCATCCAGGCAGGTTTTGAAAGTCTCCAGAGAAGGAGATTCCACAACCTCTCTGAGCAACCTGTTCCAGTGCTCCATCACCCTCACAGTAAAGAAGTTTCTCCTCGTATTCAGGTGGAACCTCTGATTTTCTAGCTTGTACCTGTTATTTCTTGTCCTGTTACTGGGCACCATAGAAAAGAGACTGGCTCCTTCCACTTGACACCCACCCCTTAGATATTTATAGACATTAATAAGATCCCCCTCTCATCCTTCTCCAGACTAAACTGCCCGAGTTCTCTCAGCCTTTTCTCATAGGAGCAATGTTCAAGTCCCTGGAGCTTAAGGCAATGTAACTTTTCCTTTAGTGTGGGAGTTGCCGTTGTTCTCCTGTCCAGAAAGAGTCACTCCCTCTTGCCCCCCACCTCCAAGATCACCTTCCTAACAAGAGATGGGTCCTCTTAATGAATATACTCACTGTGTATAGCTAGAAGACTTGAGAATCAAACTTGGACCCTGCAAAGGCATTAGACTTCTCTGTGCCAGGGTTTTTGCCTACTGTCCTCCCAGCTGCTGTTAATGGTGGAGCAGAATTATCTGAAACAAGAATAAAATTAGGAGATACAGCAGAAGGCTGTCATAATTTGCCAGAGTAGGTTGAGCTGTCTAGAGAAACTTGGTTCCCTGCTGCAATGTAAAAATAATCTTTTAAAAAATGACTTACCAGATGTATTTATGCTGATTTTTAGTTCTTTCCAATATGTGCTGTAAGAAAATTAGTATTATTAACTGAGAAACTGCTTTGATCTCAACATCAATGTAAGCAAGAATAATTGCTCCTGTAAAATGACTTTATCTTAGCCATATAGATGCTCACTATTTGTCTCTAAAAGGCTGAACCAGAACCATATTTTTCTTCTCCGTATGTAGGTGTAATTACTTTGTTCCTTGTTCCTTCCTGAGATGAAATGAAACCTAGAGTTGACAGGGAATGCTAATTGATACAGAACTGTGTGTTGGAAGAGCTACCTTATGCTTCAGTGCCTCAGCAAGTTCTTTGGCAGGTATCTTTTTACCCTTAAATCAGAGTATTGGGGAAAGGATGAAAAGTGACTCTGAGATAACAAGGACAGACTGAAACTTTCCAAGCTCTTCCTCTCTGTCATGCAAGTATCCTTAGGGAATTCTGCATGTCTGATCAGAACTTTGGCAGTCCATTATGCCTCCTGAAAACAAGTCTTCCAGCAAAACAGCTTGAACAGCAGGGATGGGCTGCAGTTTTCTGAACTACAGCTGTCTCCTTAAGTGGGATTACTTTGCTGAGTGGTCACGAAGAATGTGTTCTCCCCCTGGAATGTTTTCCTTGTGGGCACACTGTCTCTGGAAGAGGAATTCTCTCCTCTGCTGAGAAGGCATGTACTGTACCCGCACTAATGAGAAACAACAGTTGCAGAAAGTGTATTATGCAGGATTGTAAACTTTGAATATTTATTCAAAGTGAATGGGGTTGGGTGGCAGCCAGCCTAGCTTTGTCATGCTAAAGACTGGACTCGAAATCAACAGAAGGCTACCCTCCCCCTCCCTAAACCAGTGTTTAGTGCGTTTAAACAATGTGCACAGGCTTCACAGAACTGATTAACTTCATTGATGCCATGTACATGGTAATGTGTCTTTGTCTTACTGAACTGAGAAGCTACAATTAAATAGGGGCAAGCATACCCTCCCTACCATTAACTTAGGGAACCTATGTCTGGCCGTATTTGCCCATAACCTACGGTGGTTAATTTTTTTAAGGTATGCAGTGTGGTTGCCCAAGATCGTTTCTGTGCTTGTACAGCCCGTGGTGAAGCCTGCGCTATCCCATTTTCACTCTCTGCTACCCAAAACTAGCCTCTTCAGATTGGTATTAATTTACGTTTTATCTGCATGTGCTGTGCTTGTAGCCTCTGTTCTCCCAACCTCGCCATTCATTTGAACCCTGTGGAGAGGAAAGGTGACTGCTAAGTGGCGTGCAAGGACAGCGTCTTACTTGTATTTGGCTTTGTGGCCTTTGCCATTTGCTGAGGAAAGTCCCAGCTTCACAAAGCAAACCTCCTGTGTCAGCTGTTACAGTAGAATATGCAAGTCCTGCTTCACACATACCAGAAAGTGGTGCTTGACGGCTGATGAAGAGAGCTGGGCACACGAAAGCTGAGAAACGTCTATTCTCTGTTTGTTGTTCTAAGGATGTATGCCAGGTACCTTTAGGTCACCTGGAAGATAGAGAATTCCCTTCAGCTTCTTTCTGCTGCCTTACGTGTAGTCTTGTCTCTAGATCATTTTTGTGTAATACAGGTATCATTTACACACTAGATAATTAGATTCCTCCTTCTGGATTCTTGGAGCCTTGTGCGTACAGAGAAGGCTCTGTAGTGCTCTACCTTGAGTTTAATTTACAGTAACAAACACGGTAGCTGGCAAGTCTGGGCAGCACTACAGTCGAACTGAATATGCAACAATAATTGCCAGTAATCTGCATTCCAGTTGTGAAATAAATCTTTCAACAATGTATTGTGTGCGTCAGACTGTGACTAGAGAGGAAAGCAGTGAACTACAGTAAGCTTAGTAGCAATTATTATGAATTCCAAATAAAGCTGGACTAGAAGAAATTGGTTTGCGTGGCAGCACAGCGTTCTGAACAAAAAGGCCAAGTGTAGCTGAATGCCTTCAGTTTGGGGGCTGTCTGTGAGGGAGTATTAATTGCAAACTCGTGTACTTGCCTGACGTTGTACTCTCTAGCGGGATAACTGATTCTTGATTCTTGAGTTCAGTCAGGAGCGTCAAGCACTGGACCGTCACAACACCATATACCGAGTTTGAGAAACAAACAGATATAACCAGTCCATCAGTACAGCTTCCTGCCGGCTTTTCCCCTTCAGTTCCTCTCCCCCTCCCCCCTGTAATTCATTTCTCGCCCTTAGTGTTTCAAACTTCAGTTTTTATATAGGTGTTGATTATAAATTGGAGCAGTTTGTGCTAAGAAACTTTGCAGTTTTCTTTCCTGTAAAAATCCTGCCACGTGGAGCTGTGAAGTGTCATCTTAGTATGTCCTAACAGATGAGATCTGAACAGTTTCTTAGTGAGTACAAGGGAATTATAGGGAGGGTTATGGGTTTTTTGGTGGATTAGAGTTTGGTTTTTAGTGTCAGTTCATGGTCACTGTAAAAGCAGTCTGGCCACTAAAGTCTGCTTACTGTGCTTTCTCACTGCACTTAATGCAACTGCTTCTGTTGATGAACTGTATTCAGCTGGTCGGGCAAAGTGAAATAGTTGAGTTTGCAAAAATAGTGCAAGTATTAGCTGTTCAGATTGTACGCTTAACAAGGATTCCCATCATATGAATATTACTGACCAAACTTAGTTTGAATCATTAGCTTCTTCTCAAAGTCAGATTATATTTTAAATGCTGTTTGTTAAAAACAGAATCGAGTTTCGTCACTGAGGACAATTTAGTGGTAACTGAAATGGCACTGTCAGTGACCAATAGTGCTGTGACTTTCCAGTGTAGCAGTTTTGTCTTGCCTGAAGAAGTGGTGTATACACTCCTTTTGCTCTGTGAAAGGGCCCTTTGTCTTGTATGCCATTCTCAACTTGCTAAAGGTAAGCCAGTTTGGAAAATGGCATAAGAATTGTGTTCCTCGAGTACTTTTTAAATGTGAACTGTATAAACAAAGGGAACGGAACTTGTTTTAGTTTAAATGTGTTTACTGTTTACTGTTCATTCTTTTTGTCACCCTGATCTTTAGGGTAGGTCCTCTTGTACTGTTCATATAAAGGCCACTAGACAAACCGTGTAGGAGGATCATTTCATGTGAAGTCACAGAGTTTTTATAACAGTGCTTTGCTGGTAGACATGAAGCAGAAGAAAACTCCTAGTAATTGCCCACCTACGTCCCTTTTCATGCAGGTTCAGTCTTAGAGTGAAGTTCTGAAACGCTGATCTGAATCAGCAAGTATACAGTACATATATCTGGCTATTTGATGTTCTCTATAGCCTGGTATTTTGCAAACCTCTCTTAATTATTTAAAGCAGGGGAATGGTTTGTGATTAAAGCTGTCTATTCAAATGTAGCAGTGCATCTTTGCTAAATGATGAAGCTGAAGCCTAAAAAGAGCAGTGTGAGGATCTCTACTTTAATGGTGGCTTGGATAAGTCAAACTAGAAGTGCCTTCCTTGCCTGGCTAGTGCTCTAATACTTGCTTGCAAGTGTGGTGCTTTAACTGTTGCTGGTAATGCCCTTCTGAATATATTTTGTTTCTACTTCAGCCTTACCTCCACAGTTTAGCATAGCCCAAGCTCATCTTATTGAGTAGTGGCTTAGCCCCAGAAACAATTCTGTGGCTGCTGACTGAGTAAACATTGGGGGGAAGGGAATAACACAAATAGTTCTGGAAGACCAAATTGCAAACAGATAATGAATGTTCTATGCTTTTAGCAGTTGCAAAACACTGTAATCTAAAGAAAGGGACCTGATAGCCGAGGCAGCTTTTAGATCTCTCCAAGCCAGACAAGGTGTTTCTTTCCAGGTTTTTGGGAAGCACTTGATGCTTTCAGTAGAGAGAGGAGCATGTGCAGTCTCTCATAATTCAAGCCTTAAGGCTATGAAATTCTAGGAGGCTAAGGCAAGCTTGTGTCCATATGATTGTGTTCGAATGCCGATTTGGGGTAATTCTGCCCGGTTCAAAGGGAATGCATGGCATCTGAAAGCCAGTGTTTAACTTGTTCATCTCAAAAGAATCCGCAGGGAAATACGTATGTAAAGGATTCTCAAATTACTTTATTTTAAAGTTGGGCTACATATTATTAATGTTTTGCTCCCATCCTTTTCATGACTGTGGAGATCACTTTGCCTCCGTCTGTAACTGTATGGCATCTTTGTGACAACTGTGCAGTTAGTTAAATGGCAAAATAATGTCTTTTGGCATCTGAAATAATGGAAAAGCAGCAGCATTTGACCAGCCTGTTACTCAGACTGCTACTAACCACAATCAGGGAGCATACTGGGTTAACAGGGAAGTGACTGTAGTATTTCATTTTTTAGAAACAATACTAGGAAGGAGACGTTTAAACTCAAAACAAGGATGGTCTGTCTTCCTTCTGTGTTTTTTTTTGGTCTTACCTATAGACTGGTGTGGCATCAAAAAGGAATATTGTTAACGGTATTCTCATCTGACAGTTGCACAATAGCTGTGTAAAGATAAATGTCCTTGCCCCACATAATTATCGACACCCAAAATGCAAACTACTAGGCAAACAAATTGCTTCCTAATTTGTTCCTAAAATGGTAGTGACTTGCATTTGTTGCAAGTTGCTGTAAGACTGCAGGAGCTTACTGGACTTCGTGCCCTGACCACTTAAGAGGTTTTTAGAAACGACCAGTGAAATGCAACATAAGCTAGGAGAGGAAGTTTTGGAGCCCATGAGATGGAACTTGCTGAATCTGATTCCTCTGGTACTGTTCTTGTGGAAAAGGCAAATTAATGGTTGGTTTGTGGTGTTGCTAGTTTAGAGGCCCTGTGGGTTAGAAGTCAGCCTCGAGAATAGCACTAATACCATGTTATCTTAGCATGATCCTCCATCTTTTTTTTTTTGGTTGTAGTACCTGATGATTCTGTTCTGGAGCGTTTGAGATGTGGTAATAAGACTGTAAAGTTTGAGATGCAGACCGTCTTTGAATCTCCTCACTATTTGGTAGTACTGACACACACACACAAAAAAAAGCTTAGTGTTTGGTGAGATTTTAGACTATCCATATTGGGCTATTTCTCTTCTTACTGTGAAAGTTGTTGGTTTTAGTCCTGGGAATAAAAAGGGGTATAGATGCTATAGAATGATCTCTTGCTTGCTAAAGACTTCAGTACTGATTACTGTATGGGAGATAATTTGAGGTTTCCTCCTGTGAGGAATTTAATTAACTTCTCTGTAGCTATCTCCTTTTTTTAGTTCTCTCCAGACCTAGAACTGGCTGGTGATACCCCTTGAAAGATTTCTTGTGGTCTTACATATTTCTTATCCAAAAAGAATTAGTCTTTCTCCCAGAATAAATCTCCAAGTTGTATTGAATGCATGTAGTCTTAACAGTAAAGAAGTGAAGAATATGTTTCAGTGTAATGTAGGACATTTCAGATGGCTGGTTACTTAGGATTCCTCAGGAAATGATGAAACTGAATTTAGCTGAAGCATACTGCCTCTGTGTCCTGCCTGATTATAGCCAAAAAAGGCAACTGGTTAGATTCTGGGAGTTGCATAGGCAGGAAACTGTGTAATGGAGGGTAGAGCACAGCTGTTGCCTTGCCAAACCTGATACAACTCTGAACACAATTGAATATTTCTTTCTTCTCTACCTCCCTCCCCCTGTTTCCCCTCCACTCCCTTTTTTTTTTTAACTCTTTGACTAGAACTTGCAGGTGATTATTCTGCAATGTCATGGAGTCACAATGTCTTTTGCTGCATTGTTAGTCTTCCCTGTTTCCTACATACTCTGCCAGGCTAGCTGGTGTAGGGTGGTCTTGGAGCTGTCTTGACAGCTCAGATTTTTCATGGCAGCCTCCTGATAGCTACATCTTACCTCTACAAGAATTTCTTTGTGAAACCATTAAAATTTGGATTTTCAATAAAAATATGACAAGCCAGGGAGGAAGAGTTGCTCTGGGGATTGCCATTGAGGTGGAAGTGTCAGTAACCCTGTGGGGAAGGAAAGATGAGGTTAAGTGTGAGATGTCTGCTTGGCATATCCTGTAAGGCTTACATCAGAGATTTTAAACTCAAGTTAAAGGAAGCTATTATTTATACAGTAATTTTGTCTTTGTTCGCTAAAGAATTTTTGACTTTGAATATACAACTCTCCATACAGTCCCTGGCACAAAAGTTGCATACCACCTACAGTGATACATTTGTTGAAAGGAATTTCCCTACATGCTTACAAATGACTGATGTGGGCATTTGTCCCCATCATTATTATAGCTGTTGTTTTTCTGGCTTCATTCACTGCTTGCTAATGCTTGGGACTCAACATCTATTGTTGCTCTCATGCATGTTTTGGGAGTTGAACCGCTTCTGTCCTGCTCTCAATACCTTTGTCTGTGGTATCTATAGTTAGACTTCACCTACTTGATTTGCAGGCTGGTTTGTAAATATGGTGCGTTCTGTAGAAAAATTATCACAATGGATCCTGGCAGCCTTCCATGACATGAATATTGATATTTTCATTTCCTGTTCTTTTGGTGGTAAAGAGCTTTAGCTTCTATCCAAATTATGAAAAACATATATTGAGGACACTGGTATCTTTGTGAGGAAGGATCCAAGAAATGTTTACGGGACCTTGTAAAGAGGCTGCTGTTACGTGGTTAATGAGCCTTGACGCATGCAGTCCTTTCTTCTGATTGAAAGGATTCTGAATGGCACCAATAAAATTGCTGCCTTATAAACTGGAAAATCCCTGGCAGTAGTGTTCTCTTTTGGATGAAACGCTAAGTCTAGGGTGCCATTTTCAGGGCATGCTGCCTAAATCTCCCTCTTGTAGGTGTGGTGCTCTCTACTCTACCTGGCCGCAGCTGCATGGAAGGATCCTGATAGAGGGTTTTTGGCTGTAAAATTTCCTGACCACAGGCTCAATCCGTTACTGTCTTGGAGGTATTTTGCTATTGAACATTATCTAGATAAAAAGATTAAAACCGGTGGGACTGGGTGTTGCTACTAAGCTGGTTATGACAGGTATCTAATAGTGTTCTTACCTGGTGTCCTCAAATTATCGATGACGTCTTTTAGAATCAAAGTGTGTCTCGTGTTGTCTAGACTGTATATAGCATTTTTAAGAAGTTGTGGTGTATTTGATTTGTAGCTTATCAGAATGAGGAGATAAAAAGCAAAAGTGTTGATTAAACACTTAGGATTATATTTTTGAGCAAATATCTATACCAAGTTAGAGTAGTGAAGGGCTAATCGTGACCTGAATGTTACTGACATACTATCTGATGCTGTGAGTATTGGCACATCTTACAAATTGTTTGATGCTTGCCACTTTAATGTGCTTTCTCTTTTCTGCCAAATGATCGCTTCCAAATGCTTAACGGTCGCTGTTTTGTTGTAGAGGTTTTTTTTTAACTGCTTGCTAGTTTGTTTTCTGTGTTTTTTTTCATCCTCTTGGCAAGCAAAACCTTGACCTTATTGGAAGTTTGACAACTTAGCAATGCTTACTAACATGAAACTAAGAGAGGGAGGCATGTTCTGATGGCCAGGGACTCGGAGTACTTAGCATGTGCCTGTCTGCCTCTAGGAAATTGCGAGGCAATTTGAGGCTTTAAAAATATCTTTCTTCCCTCCCCATCTCTTTTCACAGGTCCCCAATTCTAGAACGCAATGTCGCAAAGAGACGCAGATAAGTACCTTTATGTGGACAAAAACATCATTAATAACCCCCTGACTCAGGCTGACTGGGCAGCTAAGAAGCTGGTATGGGTTCCGTCAGAGAAGAATGGGTTTGAGGCAGCTAGCCTGAAGGAAGAAGTAGGAGATGAGGCCATCGTGGAACTCGCAGAGAATGGGAAGAAGGTGAAAGTAAATAAGGATGACATCCAGAAGATGAACCCCCCCAAATTCTCTAAAGTGGAAGATATGGCAGAGCTGACATGCCTGAACGAGGCTTCTGTGCTTCACAACTTGAAAGAGAGATACTACTCAGGACTGATCTATGTAAGTATGAGACATCTAGTGGGGTTAAGAGTTCTTGATTACGTACTATGTGAACTTACTGTAATAACTTTGCTTCTAAGATGTGTACATTAACCTTTCATTGCTCCTATACGCAGCTCTCATGTGACCTAACTTCTTCCCTCTACTTAAAATTTTTTCACTAAACTATGCCAATCCCCCTCTAGTTAAACTTGAAGCTTTCAAGGAATGCTGTGGTAAATCTGTCTTTAACATTTTAATGTCTTCATTTGCAGGATGTTTTGAATGCCATTTAGCTTTTTTTTAGCAAGAAGTGAGAGCAATTGGAAAGTGGTAAACAGAGTCTGACCTGAACTGAACCAAATAATAATAAAAACACAGTCCTAATACACATAACATCTGAATTATGTTCTACCATGTCTGGAGCATCAGTGGGAAAGAATGCTAATGCCAAGCTTTTTGTGTTACAAAAAACGTGGATTTGAGTGTCTTACTAGAGAAGGCACATAGGTGCCTCGTGTGCTTACAGATGGGAAATATTTTTTTTTATCACCACCCCAAAATGGACAAGAGCAGAGATTTCTGCTTGTTATTTCTGTGGAAATGACAAAGATACAATGATCGTACCCAGTGAAGCGTGCAGCAACTACTTCACTGAATACCAGAAGCAATAGCGAAAGGAGGGGAAGGAGAATTTGGAACCTTGACCTGGTTCTTCAACGCCATTCTGATTTTCTTCTTCATGTGGCCTCTCTTTAGCCAGCAGATGTTGGTCTTGAGAGCCTCTACCTTATTAATACTCTGCAGGAATAGAATAAATGATTAAACTCAGCGGTAATGTAGAATTTGGGTGCAGTGACTGATTAAAAAAGGAACCACTTATAGAATTAAAATAGGGCTGCCTGAGATGGAATCCCAAGGGATGTAGAAATTCCTGCTGTTCGTTATTTTTAAGCACTATGAAATCTTCACAGTAGATTAGAAGATCTATTAAAATAAAATGTACTGAAGAATAAATTTCATATGTAAACACATATATTAATACGATCCTTGAAAAAAAGTCTGTCTATATTTCCCCCCTCCTTTTTGTGCTGCCAAAACCTAAAAGCTGCCTGTCCTGTCCTATGGAGAAGACAACATAAGTAAAAACTCTGCAATATCTTTATGTATGTTTTGGATTTTTTTTTTTTCAAATGCTTACTGCTTCTTCATACTGTAGGGATCTAGTCTTTCATGAAGTCATTTTAAGTGTCAAGCTGCAGATCTTTTCTGCTCTAACCAGGAGCTGGTAGTATCTAAGACACCACACAGCAGAAATTCAACCTAGCTATCCGTCTTGGATAGAAACCTGTGTGAACTGTTGCCTTCTTAAGTTAAGCACTAGGAACACAAGCTAGAAACTCTGACTCTGGCTACTGCTGTGACCACTGCCCTTCTGGAGTGGCACAAAGGTATATAGACAACTGTTGCAGGAATTATCAGAGAATATCTGAAGGATACAAAAGTGATATAAATTTAGTCTGACTTCCACCATCTGATGTCAAGATTTTGAGAGCTAATGTGGTTGGAGGTTGATGCAGTTAATTGTTCTGCGTAGTCAGTAACTCCTTTGACTCTTGGTCAAAATCTATTCTCAAAGGGAAGAGTCTTGGTTATCAAGATGAAATAGGATGTGCAAGATCATGTGTAACATTTTAGGAACAGGAAGCATTGCTAGGTTATGTAATAAATTGTTGACAATAATTCAACGCCATCTCAAAGTCCGTTGCACATAATGCAGTGGGCTGTTTCACATATCTTGCAAGATGTCCTCTGAAATTTCAGACATAGTCTGTGACTGTAATAAATTGAGTTCTTCTAATTGGATTGTAAGAGGTATTAAAATATCCCCACACCCTTCACCCAAGTAAACGTAGCATAGCAATCCTCTATTACAGAATCTTTGTCTTGCCAAAACTGTGTTTCTGTGCACTTGTGAAATGGACTGATCTCACCTGTCAGCAGTTCTCAGCAAGTCAGGAGATTAATGTGAAGGCTTAAAATACTTTCATTGGAGTGGCTGTTAGTTGATCATTAATCCTCTTGAAGAAAGAGAATACATGCAATGTATCTCCAGCATAAGTGTCTCTGGAAAGATCATAAGCATAATTTAGTTCTGCTCTTGTCCTTTCTCTCTTTGCCAGCAGGACTGTGTGTTTTTTGTGGCTTTTTATTTTATTTTTTTTTAACTTTGTTTTTCTGCCTACTTGTCCTATAAAGAGGAAGCGGGAAATCTTACGACTAGTGCAGACAAATTTTGAGCAGGGAGTGTGAAACATTTCAAGAACTAAGAGCTTGAGTCTGACACCAGTTTTCTGGTTCCATGTGCTGATTGGTTCTGCACTAAGGTGCCTTGCTAATAGACTTGCTTTCATATTAACCCTTTCTATTCAGAATGCTTTATCAGAAGATCCTTTTCAACTTCTGTGTTGCTTATCCGAACTGCTTTGTTTGTATTTAGTGTGAAACTCAAAACTCAACCTTACATGTTCCAGTTATTTCACTGAAGTTACCAGATGCTGGAAAATGTATTTTCTGATTCTGTAAGATTTGTGCAGTGCTGCAAGTAGTCCTTTCGGCTCTTCAGAGCTAGATTAGCAGTTAGAAAAATAAAACTAGTTCCAGTTTGGCCTGTGTGTCATTATAAATAGTTAGCAAAAGGTAATGCCAGAATTCTGTTTTGAAATAGTAATGTCTGAAACAAAGTACAGACTTCCAAGCCAGCTATGCTTATAGTAGGGTAGCCTTTCAATTGGAGCCTTGGGTACAATTCAGGGATTTAGACATATAAATCATTACTTGTACTTTAATAAGATGAAGATGACTCTTGTCTTCTCTGTGGCAAGACTGGCAGCTTCTGCTCCATATAATTCAACTTACTTCCTATACAAAACTCTGTCAGTGTGATTGACCAGCAGTCGTGCCGTGCTGGTCTTGCTCAGTTGCTTATCCCAACCATGATTAGTTGCCTCTCGTTATTAGACAAACACATCACCTCACACTTCTGTCTGAGATCATTATGCTGCAAGGAAACTTCCCTTAGGTATTTCTTCTGGCAACCAGAATTCTGGAAGAAGGTGATGGCTTCTTCCTGCATACCTGCTTCATGGCTTCATCACTTTAATTGACATTAACGTCTTCCGTTTTCTGAACTGCTGCTCTCATTCGTAAGGCTGCTTCAGTCCAGCTGAAGACATTTGCACTACTCTTACCTGAAAAGAAACAACTCTAATTTGTTGGCAAACATGGCCATAAAAAGCCACACAAATACAGACAAAAAACCTTTACATTCCTTGTGAACTATTACCACAGTACTTGCTACCACTTTCCTTTTGCTCTCACTTCTAATACTCCAAAAGCAGCAAACAGGCATTGAGCTTGATTGACATCTTCCAAGGAGAGGTAGGTTTGGTCCGTGTCGTGAGTTACATGTGTTTTGTGCGGTGTGGGGGTGGATGATGACGGCGACTATATAGGGCATCTTCTTTTGATTTACTATATGCATCAGCTGGAACTGGTAGTCTAGAGGTTTTTTGTTTACTTGCTTTCCAGAACTCTGATAAAATTACAGCTTTTCTTCTAACAGTTGAATGGACTCTAATGTCAGTTATTTCCATGCCAGTATAAGGAAGCGATGTATTGCATGTACTGTGAACATGCTACTCTTGAGTCAAGTCCTTTCGACATCTTGGTTCTACTCTGTTTTCCACTAGAGTAGTCAAAGGTCAGGAACTCATGACCCAGTCTTTCAGCTGCTATTCTGTGCTGTACCACTACTGTCTGACATGATGGAGAACTAAGGCTGGGACAAAAGGAACTAGCATTGCCAAGTTGGTTTCTGCAGACTCTTTATAAACCATTCCTTTCAAGCACTACCTCAAACTTAACCTGACTAGAATGTCTCACTGAAGCTTAACTTCCTGAAACTTTAGCAGTCCTGTGCTAAAAGGTTTTTAGCCAACTTTCATAGTTTCCCACTTTGGGAAGAGATTTAGCATTTTCTGTAAACTATTCAAATATTCCTCAAATATTTAAAGGGAAAAAAAAAAAAAAAAAGGAAAATCAGAAACATAACCTAAGAGTTTATACTGTTGTGTGGAAAAAGAACCTTAAACACCTATTCAAAGTTTTGCTTTCTGGAGGATGTAGGGTGAAATCTGTATCTGAATCTGCTGCATATGAGTGGGCTAATTATGTAATGTTAATCCAACACGTAGAAAATGTGGATGTAAGACTGTAAACTGTGTAGTAGATGCTATTTTCACCCTGCTGATCACTGTAGTCTAAGCCTTACCTTTATCTAGCTAAAGAGGCTAAATCTGATTAAGTACTCTCTGTGCTCATTGTGAAGATCTCTTTAGCACTCCGAAGCACTCTTCATTGAGCACACAATAGAAGAGATGGCAGCAATAAAGTGCCAGTACAAGTCTCTTCTCGTCCCACTGCAAGTTGCTTTAGAAAGCTGCTCCTCTCCAGATGTTTCAAACAGCTGCTTCTAAAATTGACAGGGAACTAGGGTAGCTCAAAACCCCAGGAGCAAGGCTTGGAGTGCTATTCTTAGAATATCTAGGAAATATCTAAGAAGCCTCTGCTCCTCCTATTCCCTTTGCAAATAAAATGTTTGTTAGGGTTTTTTTAGATATTTACATCTCAGAGACTTTATTTTTTCTTTTTTCCTTTTAAGAAGCTGAGTATTTTTCCCAGAAGTATTTTGACAGTTGTCTTCTGTTAGAACTGTAGGATTTAAACCAGTGGAAACCAATTGAGAAACCGAGGTCTGCTGTCACAGGTTGATGAATTAATGGTTTGAGATGAATTACAAGTGAACTTTGGCAAGTGTTGCTGGCTCTTTGAGCATGGAACACTTTAGAGTTGTTTTCTGTATTGACAAGTTCAGAACTGTACTACATGATAACCTTACAGTTTTGAATCTAGTTCTACTTACACTCATTACATGATAAATCATGAAAGTGTTCAGGCTGGAAGGGTCTTTAGGAGGCCATCTAGTCCAACTTCCTGTTCAGAGTAAGGTCAGCACTAAATTCAGCCTAGTCCAGTAGCCTTGAAAACCTCTAAGGAGTACACTGGTCTTATTTTTCTTTTATTAACTATTTGGACTTGAAATTTTATTACATTGTAGTTGATCAATCGGTGGCTAAATTCGTAGCAAACATGAGGCAGAACGTAGTAAAATGCATGTTTCTAGGAGCTGAGCACCTGAAATAAACACTTGAATACAGGGACTTTGAGGGGAAGAAAAGCCAGTCCTAGTGGACTGTCAGTTATCCAGAGAGCAGGCCAGTTTGATATCGGTGTGACTAATCTGTCGGATGATGCTCTGTGCATACTTGGAAAGGCTGAGTACTATTCAAGTTGGTATGACTTTAGCTGTTGCTCAGATTCTAATATTGGTTAGTGGAAAGCATCGCACGTGGCATCACTGGAAGAACTACTTAAAAAGGGACTTTTTTGTTTGTATTGCCAAGTAATAGGCTATTAAAATGTGCAAGTATACAAAAAATTTTAATTCCTGTCTTTATTTACTGGGACATTTTCTTTCCAGACCTACTCAGGCCTGTTCTGCGTGGTAATTAATCCTTACAAGAACCTGCCCATTTACTCAGAAGAAATAGTGGAGATGTATAAAGGCAAAAAGAGACATGAGATGCCCCCTCATATCTATGCCATCACAGACACAGCCTACAGGAGTATGATGCAAGGTGAGTGCTGACTGAGATAATGACTCTGTTGAAATAGCAGATCAAGGCTGCAGTGAAAACACTGTAGGAGAAAACTCCTCACTGCTGTCAAAAGACATTATGGCCCCCTCTGTCCTTGCTTGCAGATACTTGACACTTACTTGGTACCAGCTTTTGTGTTCAGGTGAATAGCATTCTCCTGCTCGAGTGGCCTGAAGAACCTCACAGGAGTCTGGCAAGAGCTGAACTTGTCATAAAGAACAGACCAGTGTGAAAGCACAGGGTACAGAGAAGCAGGCAAGGAGAACTGAGGTAGTCAACTCCCCTCTCAGGGATAAGCCTGTAGATCAATAGCTGCATGTGAGCAAGTATGTGTATTGGTTGATAGAGGTTTTTAACAGAAGTATTAACAATCCAGTCATACAGCCTGGTTGGGTGAAACAAGCTTAGTATAACCTATATATTTTAAACTATAGTGGTCAATGGTAGTTTTTACTGATTGAGAGTTGTTTGGTTACATTCTTGTTCTGTTAAGAATAAAGCTTACTATCAGACAATACTAATACATCTGTTGGCTTCTCATAGAATAAAAGCAAGCAAGCAGATTGACCTATTTTTTTTTATCCCCCTGTGTATACAAATGATAAGTAAAGGAGGATATGTATTATCTGCTGCTTTTTTGGCACTTGAGGACTTTTAAATATGGAATTCTGAATGTCCTGTGCATATCTCCTCTTTCTGAGTGGAAGTCTTTCACAGAGTCAGTGCTTGTGTTTGGGATGCTTGGAGAGTGTTGAGGTATGGAGGTATTTTGTGTTTTTCTTCCTGTTTCTAGCCGAGTTATATGACGAGACATGCTTTGTAAGGTTGAAAGGATGTAATGGACAGTTTGATTTGGCATGACTTGTATAAATTTGATTGCTCCTTTGTTTTCTGTTGATTAGCAATGATTAAGGTGTTTGTTTCTCCTAGGTCTTGTCATTAGCCTCACTTGTTTTTGAACAAAGGCCAGATACAATAAAATCATGCTTTGAATTCTAATTAGGCTTGGTTTTAAAGAGTTCTACTTTTCCACTGTCCTCATTACCACTTGCACCTCCAAACAGAGTGGAAAGTGAAAATTTGTTTAAAGTCACATGTGGAGAGTACTCAGAAAGGTTGCTGAAGTGTGATGCCATGCAGAGCAGAGCACATGAGAGAGCCAACATGATGGAAAGGTTAAGACGTGTGTAAAAGCCTTGGGTGGGGAGGAGTGAGCCATGCTGCAGTGAGCTGGTGACAAGGTACTGATGGCAGTTTCTTGAAGATGTGGCAGCTCTTGAAGAAATTCAGCCATACTGCTGATGTGTTATTCTGAAAGGAATGCTGTATCCAGAGGAAAAAAACTTGTGAACCTGGACCTATATAAGACCTCGCTTTCCTCAAAGACTGGATCTGTCATGAAGGACAAGGACAGATGCACCACCTATACTATATGTGGCAGCATGATTGTCCAGAAACCTGTTTCGCTTCCTTTATTACTTCCTTCTCTCCCTTGCCCACTCCTTTGCAGCTCAAATACTAACATATTTTTCTTCAACAAGCTATTGACTTAACCCTATGAGATTTAGTTCCCTAAAAAGAAATTTCAAAACCAGTTTCTTTGGTATTGTTGTAAGGAGACTGAAGAAGTCCTTTTCACTCTACAGACAACAGTTAAACCATGTGAAACTGCACGTGCATGCAGGTTGTCCTTCATCTCTGCCAGATATATCTGTATGTGGCAGTGGATACCCAGCTGGTTGCAATTCTGCAACAAGGGACAACTGACTTTCCCTGATCTGATGGTGGTTCAGACCTAGTGATTAATCTATGTGGGTACTTCCTTTCCTTTTGAAAAGAGGAGGTGTCTCCATTAGACCACTTCTTGAGTGATGTCTAAAACTCAGAAATCCTGAACTTGAATTGCTTTGGTGTACGAAGCTAAAAAATGGCAGCCCTGCCTCTCTCTGTTTTTGTAGCACAAGAAAGTTGCTATGAGCTCTGCTGGAGTGTTTACCTTTCCCAGAACAATTCTGGCTATGCAATATTCTCAGCAGTATTGACTGTCCTAGAGGTTTACCCCAGCTCTTCTTTGCCTAGTTTGAGATAATCTTGTCACTGACCTTTTGGAACGCTTGTTGGATGTGAATAACGTTCCCAGTTAGCTTTTAAACTAGCCTATTTTGACCTTTTTAACTAGGTTTGGAAAGATTTCTCTGTGTGTTGCTTCACAGGTGCGTACGTGTGCTAGTGAGAGAGCCCTAGAGATTGTTTTAGGGTCATTTGCTGCCTTATATTTTTATTGCAAAAGGCAACGGTAGCATTCCGATGTCTGCTACTGGGAGTGAAGGTGAGCGGGTTCTTGCAGTGTCTCTGGTCCTGGCGAGCCTCTCGGGCAATGGAAAGCAACATTCCTATTCCACTTTCTCAGTTTTGCTTAGCTGTGGGGGAGGCTTGGTGCAGCAGCCAGTGGTATGGCAGGAATCTGTAGAGAGAATAGAAGATGAAAGGGTCTGGTGCTCCACATGAGCCGGAGGCATTTAGGATTAGGCTGCCTTCCCTAGGTTACTTTCAGAGCCCTGGAGGCTGGGAATCCTTCGTGGTCTGGAGAAGGATAGCAAGTTGTTGAGCTGAGTTCTGTCAGCATGGGGTATAGTTATCTCTTAAGCTGACAGAGCGGAAAAGCCGTGCATGTTAATTGATTTGGACTCTGAATTTTTTTTTTTTTTTTTTTTTGGTTTTCAGTCAGTTTATGGTATTCTAATAATCAAGCCATTCAAAGGGACATTCATCAGAAAAGGAACTGGGAAGGGAGAGGAAGATGAGAGATTTATTCCAACCTCTACTAATCCAGAAACTATTTAACCCTTTTCAGGCATCTGTGATGATGCACTACGGGTAACTCTTTGTGTCTACTCTGGTTATTCCATTCACAAAAGTGTCATGTGGCAGTTATATAATCTGACAGGTTAATTTGCTTTTTATTAAGTTTCACTGGAAGTACTTCCTTGAAGCAATAACATGATGGAGAACATGTTCAAGGTGACTTCTTTTCTTTTTTTTTTTTTCCTCCTTTCACCGACCTAAGACATTAAGACTCAGAAATAAGACAAAAACTTATTTTGCCATATGGTACTTGGAGAGCCTTCCTATGTTTCCTGAGCAGAACTCCACAAAAACTGTAACATTTTTGATTTTGGGAAAACAATAATTTGTATTAAAGTTTCCATTCCCTGGGTAATCTGGATGCCGTAAGCCTCAGGTCTGACCACTTTCAGAAGAATTACTCTTCTGGTGTTGGTAACTGAAACAGTGCCTGGAAGTGGAGTGGCGCCTTGAGCAAACAAATCATGATTCTAATGCAGCAGATGTACACTGAAGGGGTACATTCTTTACCGCAATTCCTAATCTCTGGGAGATCTATTTGGATAAACATGTTTTAAAGCTGTTAAACAGCATGTGTTTATCTATTTGGAACACATACAGGGAATTTTCTGATAGAAGCAAGAAATTTCATTGGTGTCTGGAGCATGATGGCTGTTTTAATGCCAGTATTTGGAACTTCTGTAGCATGTTAGGTCAGTATGGTTATTCTGGTTTCTAAAGCTCAATCTACTCAATTAAGAGATAGGTAGGAGAGGGAATAGACAGCACACTGCTAATGAATGTACTCCATCTGCTTTCGCATCCAGTTTCTCCACATGTTAGTGTAGAGCTCCTAACGGTTCATTGAACAAAACTTTTAAAATCATTGTGCAATGATTAAACCCTCCTTGACCTTGATGGATGAGTCTGCAAAGGAGCCCTTCATTCATTTGGTATTCATTTGGGAGTTAGGTAGTCTCTGGATTTGGTGTTTAAAAGAAAAAAATTTGAAGCATAGTAGCTGCATATTTTTTTGTATTGGCTTTGTTACATGAAAGGATGAAATGACATTAGCCGTTGTAAGACAAATTACTTGCTGTTGTAGATCTTCCCGTGCACCTCAGGCTCGATTGTCATTTTCACATGAAACAGTCTACTAGATCTGCTTCTATAGAACATGACCTAGAGGTATTTTATTTGTGATTCTGAGATGTTTACGTATTTCTTAAGTTTCTAAGTTAGTGGAACACTTCTGTTTTAACTGCCTTGGTCTCAAATCTTCTTTCTCAGTGTGCTGCTTAGCATTGGTCTGCTGTGCTGCAGTGTGTATCACACCGTCCCAAAGCGCATCTTTTTGTTTTATACAATATTCTGGATGTGTTTAACAATTCAGGGATACTTGATTGATAGAGCTGTTCAGATTATTTAGAGGCACAAATGTCTTTTTCAAGTTTGATGTCAAAGTCACGTTCTATTTCTACTAAACCCAAAAGAATAAAGCCTGCGGTTTCTTGAGTTTGTTTTCAAGATTTGTCCAAATTGCTGATGTAAAGGCCAACATTAAGTTTGGATACTAATTATGGAGGATGTCATTTTGATGGTATTTGTATACAAATGGCAAAAAAAACGATGTACGTAGTTTTTGATTTTTCTTAAGAAATGTTTTACATGCTTTGAATTACTTGAGATTTCTAAATGTAGCTCTCAAAGTCTGTCTTTCAAAATGTGGTTTTCAATAGAACAAGGAGCTAAAAAAGAGACCATTTCCCACTTGTTTTTTAGTCGTTACCACACCCTTTTTTGCTTCATTCCTGTAAACCAGAGCAGGAGCTCTCTGGCAGTCGCTTATATAATGGTTCAGCCCTTGCTGTCAGTCTCTGCAGTTCACTGTTTTAGTATCGTGAGCTGCCTGAGCTTTTGCAGGCTGTATACCAGCTTTTCTTTCCTGTCAGAAATTCATAAACATTTGTGTGACCTAAAATTACAGCCTAACTTGTTTTTCTGTAGATTCAGTTAAGGAATGCTAGAGGAAGGGGTATGGGCTCTAATTCAAAAAAAGGCTTGGGGAAATAAATACTTGCATTTGACCCAGTAGGATATATTTCATTTATTTAAAATGTAGCTTACTTTTCTCCTCCTGACTGTCCTCAAACTTCAGATAATGCAGCGCTGAATTTTGACACTGCCATGTTCCTGCCAACTCAGTTGATATTTTTTTTTTAATTTTTTTTGTTACATCTTGGAGTTGTATTGTTGAGTACTGTCTTGGATATGCTATGTTTCTCCTTCATTTGATTTATTTTCCGTTTTGTTTTGGTTTTTTTTTTCATACTTGACAATAGGTTATTAGCATTTTGAAACTTCTCTACACTACGGTCCTTAAATGATCATGCAAAAAACAGGCTCTTGGGTTCTGTTCCAGTGCTCCCCTGGAGTGTTTTTGATCCTAGTCAAACCAGCATGTAGGTTAAAGCGCCACAGTGAACATATTTGATTAGATTTTATACCAGCGAGCTTGTTCTGAGTTGCACAGTGTCCAGTGCCTGGGGCTTCTGCAGTAGATCCCTGAGGGATGGACATTAGCTATAAGATTATGTTGAGGTCAGAAGAGAAGGGACTGAAGAACTGAAACCACTGCGTGGTTGAAGCCCTTACAAGCGTTTAAGACTAATTCTTGCTTTAGGCCAACTCTTGGACTTGGTCAGCCAGCCACTTGCCCAAGTTGAGCTACAGACACTCCCCACGGTGCTGGGGGAGCAGTATGGCGTTGGAAACCTAGAGGGGCCAGGCTGCTCCATGCTGCTCAGGGGTTAGAAGGTGGGTGGTACCATCGAGCTATGGTTAAGCTTTTAGCCTTAATGAGTCAGCTATAGGCAGGGGACTGCAAGCCAAGCCTTTGCCTTTCAGCTACACTTCCTCTTAGCTGCAGAGATGATGTCACCATTGTGTGAATGCTATATTACTTCTCCTTTTATGGAGATGAACAGGCTTGAAAGTGGAGTCACTCATGCAGAGGAAGTGGGTGATAAAGGCCTGCTAGGATGTTCTGTAACTGAGATGTGGAGCTTGAATTTCACATTCTCTTCCAGCCTCCCAGCTTTCTTCTTTTCCCACCCCCCAAACATCTAAAAACAAAATTCAGGAGTTTGGAGGTCTATTAATTTATCAATTATGCCAATATATTTGACCACAGCAGTTCAGCATTCATTCAGATTCATTGTTTTGCAGTAGAATATTTGGCTGAGGACTTTTTATTTACAAGATGTCTCTTGTGAAAACAAATTTTTATTTAAGTTTTTAATATATGCTGAAGGTCCTGGAATAAAATGTCATCTTTTATTTTTGAACTGAAGAAAGTAAAGAATTAGTTTGATATTAAGGGGGTTTTATATAGTAAAATCAGTAAAATCAATCTACCAATCTTATTATACCATACTGCTGTATAGCTTGAATTTGAAGGATGTTTTACTTCCTGAATTTCTGGATGCTTGAGGTTGCTGCTTCTTATGATCGCTTGAATACTATGATGATGAGAGCTAAAGAAGAGTCTAGATAAAAAGCTTTCCTTGCCAGCTGCTCTGAAGTACGGAACTGTTGCTATAATTAACTAATGAGTTGTTATTCTGGATTGTTTTTAATAAGTGACTCTGTTTAGGATTGAAAAGCAGATGCAGATTTCTTTTAATCAGGCATTTCTTGATTGTGTTATTATAAGCAGCTGAGTTTATGGTACCCAGCACATTCTCTTTTGCTGAGTAGGTTGCTTGCACAACTGACAATGGAGTAAAGGCAAGTGCTGACTGAAGTTGTGCAGTACGCCCATGTTGAATGATTCCTCTTTAAAAAAAAAAAAAAAAAGGAAAAAGAGAAAAAGAAAAAAAGAGGGGGGGGAGTGGAGGTGGCCTCTTGTCTGGGCACCTGAATTCTAATTTGTGATGGCACAAGTCAGTATTGTACGGAGAATGAATATTGGCATTTAAAGCACTTCTTAACTGGAAGTGTATCTAGGTTATGCTTTTGTATACGTTAGCTCTTTGGCCCTTTGGTCGTCTCCAGTTTCCTGTTGCTCAACACAGTATTGGAGTTGTCTGTCTGTACACAATTAGAAGAATTCCAGCTATCCCAATGACCGCTGCTTTGCAGTCCTGGGAAAGAATTTCCCCCGGATTGCGAACAGGAATGTTGCCTTTTATGGCAGCGTCTGCACGCTGCGCCGGTGACTTGCCTGCACTCGCAGGTACGTTCCTGCTGCCTTCAAGCAGAGGTGACTAACGCAGCTGCAGCAGGCCACCGGGAGAGCACCATGTGCGGAGGAAGTAGTGCCGAGAGGACTTTTCTTGCCTGATCGGCTTTTAACACCTTGCTCTGTTTTAGGGCATGGAAATTCCTGTGCTTGCCCTTTTGGGACTTCCTCGGGTCACTCCAGCATGCTGTTGCTACCTTGCCTCATTGGAATGAGGCTTGAAAAGAGCTTCTCAACCACATACGACAAAACTTGTCATGATCAAAAAGTGTTTGAGACCAAAGAGCTTCTTAGTATTATCTGAAGTTGATCGCTTCTTTGTCTGCCGGGCAGTCGGTTTGTCTACTTACCACGGGTTTTTTTGCTGGAATAAGGATCTTGTCCTGGAGGAGAGGGAGTGGGAAGACGTGTGCTGTTCAAGTCCTTGGGGCTCTGCTGTGTTGAGGAGCCCCAGCTCGCAATTCCAAGACCAGAACTGGCTACTAGGAGTAAGGAGCATCTTCCTTAGGGTTATCTATTATTTGTTTTGTTTTTTTTTTTTCCTCTCCCCTCATCTCTTTTGAATTTGCTTCTTAGAAGAGCCTCTGTAGTACCTGAATTTGAGTATAACCTTTTCTAGGATAAGTGGGCTGCTTGTTTATTATCAAGCTTTTGAAAGTCGGATGTTACTCAGAGGCGCAATCTTGTCCTTTCATATAACTGCTTTGTGACAAGAGAATTGCAGCCAGGTGTCCCACTACCGAAGAATACATTTCCTTAGGCACTCTATAAATGAGTCATTAGTTATTCCCCAGTTCCACCCTCAAAGTGCCCAGTCACGAACAGAGCTGGCGTGTGCCTGCTGAGCCCTTGACCCCCTGGGAACTTTGAATGGGTGGGGCCTTGGGAGCTGGCTGATGTCTACTCTTGCCTGTCCGTCAGCAGAAGGGGTGCATAACTTAAAGGCAATGAATAAAATTCCAGGCTTGAAAAAATGCATATGCAATGCTAGTAAAGCTGCAGTATCTAGTTTTGAATGTTTAAGAATTTGCTGGGTCAAAACCATTGAAGTGGATGATTTTTTTTCTGCTTGCCTTCTGCCAGTCTTAGGGCTGATCAGCTCTTTCTGAGAACAGTATTAACAGGGATAAAGCAGATTATTTTTCTCTAATTTTTTGTGCTCGTCTGTGTACAATAAGTTTCCATTAAAGACGCTTAAGAGCAGGAGTTACCTATCTGACATACGAACATAACGTTTCCATTATCGCTTTCACATTAATTTAAGAAAAGATAGAATCTCAACTATGGTAGGTTTACCTGCTTTCCGTATTACATGAAAATGTGTCCAATGGCTAAATATACTTGTCTCTTTATGAACTGAGTTTATAGGAGGTTTTTCTTGATTGTGGCATTCAGGACTTTAAGACTGAAATGGTAAATTGACTTGCAGCAGAGATATTTAAAGGTATAGAAAGTTGTTTCAAGTACTTGAACTCTATCTGGAGGCTTTATAAGCCCTCCCTAACTACAGCTCAATCACTTTACCTTGCACAAGCTAACTTGATTGAATGGTAACTCAATTGTATTGTCTCAGTACTCTGGTGAGGAGAATAGTGAGTGCACTTGGATTCTCTAAGCTACTAGAGAAAGAAATAGAAAGAACTAGTAGCTAAAATATGGGGACAGTCACATCCATAAATGTACCGATGAAGTTTACTAATTGCTCAAATAATTTATTAGAGCATTCAAGTGAATTGTATGCTCTCAGGATATTTGAGGCTTGATGCATCTCTCTTCAGCGATTAGACTCCAGTCCAATGTAAAATCGGGGCTCAGTGTGAAAAAAGGAAAGAAAGTCAGGTTGGGTGGTGCTTTGAACCACCTGGTCTAGTGGAAGATGTCCCTGCCCAGCAGAGGGGTTGAAACTATATGATCCTTCTGTTCCCTTCGAACCCAAAGCATTCTATGATTCTATGGCAGTAACGGGGTGAAATCTAAGTGCTGTGTTGCTGAGGTTCTCAGACTGGGTGATCTGATAGTCCTCTGGTCTTGGATCTTGAGCAAATAAAAAGACCCAAAAAACTAAAATCAAACAAAGCCAAAAAAACACAGTCAAATGGGTAACTTACAGACTACTGGGGATTTTGAATTTGCTGGCACAATCTGTTCTCTGAGTGTTCAAGTAGCTCTTGAGAACTCTGGTGAATTACTTGGTTTGCCCAAGTCTATTCCATGTCTGAACAGGTCTCACTGCCACTGTGATGTCTACAAGCTACTAAGGCTGTTGTGGTGTAGGCACAGGCACTCATCAGTGTGCCCAGTTCTCCCAGCCCGTTCCCGATGGCATGAGGGAGGAATAGGATGCAGACTGAGGGTGGTGGTGAGGGCACAGGGTGGAGGGGTGGGTGAGAGGTTAAACCAAATCAGATGCAGATGCAGGGGAGTGTGTTCACACAGAAGTGGTGAAGGAGCAGCGGGATGAAGGCATGGTGGAAAGACTAGTTGGGACTGCATGTGAGGAAGTGGTATCATAGGTGAAAGCTGAAAGGAGGTTAAAGATGTGGGAAAAGATAATGGTGGATACGCTGAATGAAGTAAGTTCTGTAACTGGAAAGATATTGTCATCCACAGCTGGGAATAGAACATAGGAATTGGTATGTCTACTAGTATGTCAACACGAAAAAGAAGAGGCTTCTACCATTATTGGCTGCTGTGTCATTGCAGTAGGGGATGGTGCCACAAACAAATCAGTGTAAAAAGCTGATACTCAGTGTTGTAGTTTTCAAGTCCATTCTGTACAAAATAAGTAACAAAAAATTCTCACTGAGCTTTCAGTGTTTGTTTTGGCCATGAAAGCCTCTGATGTGAGTTTTTGCACTTTGGGATTTGTAACGATTGCTGTCCCACTTCCCCCTCCACCTTCCGTTTCTACTGATCTGCTGATAACTTTTGTAAGTCATTATGGGCCCAATGTGATGGGGGGGAGCTGAAGAACAAGTGAATTTACGTCAAACTGTAGCTCTGTGGTAAAGAAACATTCAGTAGGAGACTTCTCTATTGTTTGTAGAAAAATTGCAATGCAAACTATTCTTTCTGGGTAGAGAAATCTAAATTACTATGGTGCCCTTATACTTTGGCACATGGAGGGAGATTGGGATCTATTACCAGAGAAGGGGTTACCTGGTCATGTTCTGAAGATGCTTGTCAGAGTTTGCTTTTGTCTTTGGTGTTGATTTCATTAAGTCACAGTAATTTGATTTTAGAATCTTAGTCTGACTGCTTTGGTTTTTTTTTAATTTTATTCTAGATCGAGAGGATCAGTCCATCCTTTGCACGTGAGTATTTGCAGTTGTCAGCTTGTCTGGACGTCAAAGTTTGTGTTTTAAATTCTCGATTGGAGGACTCTCTTAATTCTAAGTGCTGGGAGTAGGCTTAGTGAATCAGATAGAAAAAGAGAGTCAAGGAAGGTCCCACTACAGTTCCTCCAACACATATATTTAATCCTTTCTGCAGAATAATTTTCATAAGAAGTATTTCTAAAGAAATACAGCTATGTCAATGGAAAAGGCTTGGATAAGTCCTTCAGATTTGAAGCAGCTGTTATGTTTAAGTACATTCATACTGATGAGGCTGATACAGTAACAGATACTCTTGATGCAGCAGTTTCTCATCTAGACACAGCAATATTGGTTGGCCCTCAGTTCTGCTTGAGGAATTCGTATGCTGCTTCTTGCAGTCTGGAGACTTCCTTTTGAAAGATTCACTTCATTACTTTTCACCCCTCCCTCTACAAGAGTGTCCGAATTATTCCTCAGCCACTTGGCAATCTTCATAGCCAAGTGACTAGAAAGCATGGTTCTTTATTGCCTTCGCTCCTCCATCATGCACGTGGAACCTGCACCCAGCAGCAGATTGGCTGAGGGCTAGCCTGCAGTCCAGCTACACTGCTGCCACTTACCCATACAACTTGGTTTTTCTTGCTTGTGAGGGAGGTGCTGCAACGGCCAGACTGCAGTTAAGGAGCTCTGTAGACTTTTAGGACTTAGAAATCTAAATATGTCCCCCTATGTCTTGCCTGTGAATGAATCACAGATTTTCTTTACAGAGGTGAATCAGGAGCTGGTAAAACAGAGAACACCAAGAAGGTCATTCAGTATCTGGCTCATGTTGCTTCCTCACACAAGTCTAAAAAAGACCAGGTAAGACTTAGGTTTAATGATGCTTTATTGCTGTGCTGATTTTGGACAATAAATATATATATATTGATAAAAGTTGTATTGCTCGATAAAAGCCTAGATACTGACATCTATCAGAGGGTTGAGGAGGAAAGTGAACTATGAAACAATAGAAGTTTGTCGAATTTGCAAGCCAGGGAATGTTGTTCTAAGTCACAACTCCTTTGAATTCCGTGGACCTACGGCAGAGATAAACTCATCCACAACCTCTTGGATTTGTGAGCAAGTGCATGGGCAAGAGACGCTATAGATGAAGCATCACCCATACTGATCTTTTCACACAGATATATTGCTTCAAACCAGTCTAGGCAGTTTAGCACTGATCTGTCTGTGGAGGAGTTGTCTCCTTTCCTCTGTACCTGTATAGATTAGGTCTGGCTATTACATATACTGTCTCAAAACTGGAGAATACAAGTGGTAGGCCAGTGGACATCAGCTCAAAACTTTGAAATTGTAGGAAAACATCAAAAGGGTGGAAAACAGCCAGGTGTTTAGTAGAAGCTGAAAGGAGGGTGGTGGTGATGGTGGGAGGACTTTAAAGATGTCTCACTTATATTTTTTTCCCCCTCCCTCTCCCCGATGGACTATTGCCGAATTCGTCAGTTGTATCCTCGTAGGTGAGCTGCACGTTTACTGCACGTTCTGCACCAGGAATGCGTTTTCTGTCCCATTGTGTGATTTTTTTGAGCAGCTTTTCACTCCACACCAATATCACTTTCTGCAGCTAAAACAAATCCATAGACAATTCACAATTTTTATTTTTTTTTTTTGTGTGTGGTGCACAGTAATCTTTTTTGTGAGGATGTTCAATTGGAGACTAAAGCGATACCAGGAATACTTGTGTTCTGCGCTCTATACTAGTTTGCATTTAAGGTTTTCCTTGCAGGATTTTCCCAGTTATACCATTTGAGAAGTCTTGAGAAATCTTCTTCCAGGGCAATAGAACTGGATCAGGTTGGTTTTTTTTCTAGAACCATGTCTAGCGTGTGTGGTGCTCCTAGTAAAATAAACGTATCTAGGTGTTCAGCTTTCAATTCCCTGCAGCAAGATGTGGCTGCAGGTTGCAAACAAAGGTCTAGGGGAAGGCTGCCCTGCCAGCGGGGTGTTCCAGGAGCAGGAGCTTGTTAGCCAGAGCTGAACGCGTTGGAAGTGTTCACTGGTGAGTTGTATAATGAAAGCCAGATGCCAAATGTGTCCGCTATGTCTCTGCATAGGAGTTTTCCCATAGTAGCTTAATGTGTAGGCATGTTGTATGGGTGTAGAAAATATGAATAAGAAGGCATCCCTGCACACAGGCATACTATGTGTGTGCCAACACATAGTAATAAGTAACTTCTGGAATCCAACCAGAAAAAAAAACCTTCTTATGTGCCAAACTTTCAGACATATGAAGGCTTTTTCCATGGTCTGTCAGTAGCTGTATTTAGAAACATTCTCCTTTTTCTTTCTTTAAGTGTGGAAAATAGAATCATGGGGTTGAGTTAAGTATTCTTCCACTGCTTATCCTTGAGCAACATTTCAACCACTGAAGCAGGACAAGCAGTCTGCTTAGGAGAACGGAACAGTCCTAAGTTGGACTGGTTGGTGACTTGCCCAACCTTGATATATTTATTCCTTTCCCCCCCTCCACCCCCCCCGATTTTGATTCTTCCGAACAGTCCCACAGCTGACATTTTGCTCTAGTTTTGTTACTAAACAGTAGCACTGGCCTTACTGGGGAGGGTTTAGAACTGAAGTCTTTGAATGTTAATCGGTAGTGAGTGCTCTATGCAACAATTCTTTATAAATCTTCAACTCAGAACCAGCTTATTAAGAGTTTATCATGATGAGTACTGTCAATCTTTGGAGGATCTCGGATACACTGGTCACAGCAGTTTTTCTTTCTTTAGGTAGAATATGATAGTGTTTGAACCTTTATTCTGCAAGACTAGGCACAGAACTTAACCACTGATAATATAGAAAGTAGTGGTGCTTTGTCTACCAGGAAGGTTTCTTGACTGTCACCTATTAGAAGTTTTGGATGTAAACCCCTGTTTTTCCAAGTATCAGAGCAAAGTCATATTTATAAAGCGTATTCTTCAGTTTTAGTTCTCATGTTTTGGAGGTGGTGGCACCTTCCACTGATCCCAGTGCATTAGTATATTTGGCGAAATAGCTTCTAGCTGCATGGTGTGACTAAGCACATTAAGGCCGCTTTTGCGGCCTACTGAATCTAATTGCATCAACACTTCTTTTCATTTGATGAAAATTTATTTATGGAAATCGAGATTGATGTTTTCTCATGTTTAGTCTCTGCTTCTCTACTGACTTCTTAAATCATGTAATAGTTTTTTCAAGTTGAGAATGTTTGCAGCTAATCAGATATTCATGGGTAATTGTTGCTAATGCTTAAGTAGTTCTAATGTAGGTTAGATTACTGATGATCTTTCTTCATTCCCCATCCAACCCACTGTTGTTGGGATTCGATTTTCTGAGAATCTCTCGTGTGACTACAGAAGAGAATACAAAAGTAAATCAGTAAATCCCTAAGGTGTAAAACACCAAAATAACAAAAAAACCCCCACCAAAACAGACAAAAGTTCCAAACACCCTTCCCTATCTCTTAGGTTTTTTTAACTGCATACTGTTAAAGCTAGCTGTGATTTCTAGATGCTTTTCTCCATACTTCCTGAAGAATAAATCGCTGGTAAAACTTCTACCTTGCATAGAAATCATTCAAAAAATTTTACTCTGAATTTTTATTGCAACTCATACAAGATTTCAAGGACTTTAGTTGTTTTAAAATGGATGTTGTACCTTCAGAGCAGTAGAAAGAGAACGTACTGAATAGTGTGCGCTGCCCAACCACAGGCTAACAGATCCAGTGGCTGTTACTGCTTCCGTTTTCATGAGGAATGTTGTACACACTTCAAATGCATGCCAAGTATTACATTTCTTTCAGGTCAAGGAATGGTGATTACAGGTGTCAGAAAATTGGCATCATCTTAATGATAGGAACCTTAGAATTTCTAGAAAGCATGTGATGGACAGCTCTGTGTTGTACTGGTTTTGCTTTGCAGAATTACCCCTTGTATAATAATAGTAATGAAGTTGTTTCCTTCAGTGAAAAGTGACCATCAGAATTTAAGATAAAACATAAAGCTCCACCGTAAGCGTCTTTAAAATTTTGAAGAAAATGGGATTGCCTTGTGTACAGTGAGGAATGGGTACACTGCAGTAATTGTAGCCATTTAATCTTATGTGCCATTGTCATGGTATGCTGAGAACTTGATCTTACTGCTGTATCATGGTGCTGAGGCAAGTCATGAGAGCTAACTGGCTTCACCAGCTCTTTAGTGTTTTCCTTTCCTCACAGCTTGATATTGCTGTGAGCCTGAGCGGGTGTTCTCTATGTATATTGCTACATTGGTGGTTCAGGCGACCTAATTCCCTCTAAACTACAGTTTACCAATAACTACTTGACACTAAGGGTACTTTCTTCCTGAGGTACTAAATAACAGGAAAGTCCATAGCATGGATTTCTATAAACATTTGATCTTTGTATAGTTAAGCATGACCTTAGTTGTAGCTTTAGCCAAATAATTAAAATAGATTTGATGTCAAAGCCTGACTACTGATCGGAGTTTTTAAAAAAAGGGATTTTTTTAATCTCTTCCCTCCTTGTTCCATAGTTGAGTTGAAATGGTGCTGGCGTCTCTCAATTGCCTAGTAACAGACTGCAGTCACAAAGAAAAGGCCTAGGACTTCACTGCAGGATGGGAAGGAAGCATGCAGTGAGAGAAGAATGTTTCCACTTTAGTATATGTACCAGAATAAGAGGGGCAATGTGACTGCCACGCAGTTTTGAGGTCTGAACCTTAGTTTCAAGGTTTTCTCCTTCCAAAGCCACAGGCTGGCTCCATTATGAGAGAGCAGATGTCCCAGGTCAGGTTATCTTCCCAGGGCTATCCGCCTTGTTATATATACTTGGCAGCGAATGACAGTGTTTGCAGCAGCTGCCCCTTCTGCATAGGTGCAGATCTACGGGGATCGAGAGGCTTGTGTGACCTTGCACTTTGCAAGCATGAAGCGAGGTGATTGTGGAAGTAAGAAATAAAGACTTGCAGTTCTTTGTACAGTTTCTCATGTATCTCCCTCTTTTTTTAAATCTTTTATTGCATGTATTTTTAGAGGGGCTGTGTAAGGACTAATTTGTTTTATAATGCACTTTGAGAACGAATGGGAACAGTTTTCCTTTAGAAATACCCTTGAATAATTTGCCCATAAATTTCAGTTCTCACGGATCAAATGTTATTTCCATTTGTTACGCACAGTAAGTCTTGAGGACTTACCGATAACTGCTAAAAAGAGAAACATTATTCTAGACTGTCATTTTCTGCCTGCCTCTAGAAGCTTTTTAGGTGATCTTGAAATATATAGAACTCCATGCTTTTAGCACAGAGGACAACTAATTTTTAAAAACAACCAGAGATATATCTAGAGCCTGCAGGGGAAGGTGTATATGCTCCAGTGGTCTAGTATCTGGCACGGATAAAGGTTCTGAATTTTCTTTTTCTACAGCTCCATCATTTTGTGTTCCTTGAGGGGAAGAGCATGTGAATATGGCAGCAGAACGCGAGTGATCATGCAGTTTGTGGGATACCACTAATTTTTTTTGTGTGTGTGTTTGTGCCTCCTTTCAGAGGAGGTTCTTGCTTGTTTGTACTTTGGGAGATGTAAACTCTTAGTGCAGGTGTTTTGTTTTGGTTTTGTGTTTCTTAAAACATCAGACCTTTTCAGACTAACTTCTTGACCTCCTACTAGCAGAGTTCAGGGCTGTCTTGTAGTAGCAAGACAGGATTTTCCTCACTCTTCCAGCCTAGATGGGAAGACACTTCTGGGTTGAGGGCCTGATCTTGGATGGTACAGTGTTTTGCTTTGATCCTGGGAAGTCTGTGGGATGTTATGGCCAAGTGGCTTTGAAGGGTTTCTTGTTAACAGAAAGGCAGCACTGGGATGCCCTTGTATTGAGGAGGAGAATGAGGCTTATTTCTGAATGTTTGTTTTACCCAGACAACTAATAAGTCTTCTTTGAAGGTTTAAGGGACCATCTCCTAAGATTTAATACGGCTTCTCTACAACAGATGCCAAACTAGTGTGAATTGAAGCCTCAGCACTGGTTTGACCCAAGGTTAATGCAGTGGACCGCTACCTACTTTATTAATTTCTGATTTCTCTCTAGGGAGAACTGGAGAGACAGTTGCTCCAGGCTAATCCCATCCTGGAGGCCTTTGGAAATGCCAAGACAGTAAAGAATGACAACTCCTCAAGATTTGTGAGTATTACTATCTGGCATGGGTGCTGGTATTCGACACTTTCCAGAGGGAAGACTTGGTCTGCTTTGTGGTGATTTGCTGTCAGGCGTAGGACAACTGTGTGTGAGTGACTTCCTTCAAATTAATTTAGGAAGTGAATTTCATTCAGTGAATTACCTAGAACGGACCCAGTAGGTCTCTGGAATGAAGGAGCCCGACCCTGTGCCAGGATCACCCATGAGGATTTTTACTGCAAGTTTATTACAGTCAGTTTTATCCTGGAGTGCGAATACAGATACTTTATTTTGCTTGCTCTGCAGAGCAATGGGCAGCGTCTGAGAGACAGATGGGAGAGCTAGAGCTGGAACTAATGGTTGAAACCAACACTGAGGAAGGTAGAACTGTCTAGATCATCTAGCACATGAAACCAATAGGACCCTGGTTGTGGGAAATATAGGCTGAAAGGTAGTGAATTTGAACTGTAGGCTGTCTGGATGTCAGAAATGCCTGAAAGTGTTTGGTGTCTTTGTTTTTTAATCACTATTGTGATCAGCAGGCATTACCTATTGGCTGACCTTATGTTTTGCCTAAAACCTGCCCGACCTGTTCTGAATTTCTCTTCCTGGATTTAAAAGAGGAGGTTTACCTTTGTTGTTTACTGCTGTTGGTAGATAGAATGAATACTGATTTAAATGCTGTTATCTTCCTCACAGGGCAAGTTCATCAGAATCAACTTTGATGTCAACGGCTACATTGTTGGAGCCAATATTGAGACCTGTATCCTTTCTGTAACCACTTAAAAGGAGACATTAAAGGCTATAGGCGTGGCAATAACGGTACCTAGCAATCTCTTCACAACTGACTTTGTTTGTGAGGTCAAGAAAGTGGTAGGAAACATGTAAATTTATACTAGCAAAATTATTGTTGTAGTCTCCTATTTCTCCATATAGGATTTTATGACCTTTGTGATTATGGTGGAAATCTTTTTTGAATGAATGAATTCTAATCTTGGGAAGCTGAAGTGGAAGTGTAGACTGAGATAAGATTAATATCTCTGGAATTTCATAAGCTCTTCTCACTTCTGTCTAAGGCAAGTAGGGATGTATGGCCTGTTTTTCTGGGTATTATCAGTTAAATCTGTGTTATCATAGGCATCGTTCAGAGGCTGTCAGAACTGAGACCAGAAGCGCGGTGGGTTGTTGACTGATGATTGCTAAATCGTTACCCCTGTTAATTGGCATGAGGGAAACATCAGGTAGTACAAGGTTTTTTCCTGCCATAGAATAGAAAGTGATTTGTATGTCTTGCCATATGCCTTGACTCCCTGAAGATCTACTGGAGAAGTCACGTGCAATTCGTCAAGCCAAAGAGGAGAGAACCTTCCACATCTTTTACTACCTGCTATCTGGGGCAGGGGAGCATTTGAAGAGTAAGTATGATGATCTTGTTAGGTATAGGGTCCTCTCATCACAAGGACAGAGAGTTCAAAACACTTGTAGATTAGGACCTGTTCTTTCATAGTTTCTTGACTCTACCTTTTCGATATGGTCACCCCTCCTCTGCTGCTTCTGTACACTCCTACATCCCTCTGCCTTCCTCCTGCACTTCTCAGTTCCTGAAAACTTGCTTCTCTGGTTCATTCCTGCACTTGTCTCCTTGCCAGCAATGACTCTACTCCCTTCCTTATCTAAATCGCTATCCCTTGTTTAGTCTCTTCTTGCATGATGTAAAACCCTTCTAGTGCCAGGAATGGTCCTGCTGCGATATGCTCGGCATTTAACTGAATGTAGCAAAACTGCTGACGCCTAAGCAGCTCTAGGATCCTAACACACCTAGCTTTAATACCTCAGGCTGGTAATCAGGGTCCGTGTTGTGTGAGAGCTGCAAATTGATCTGGAGGAAGGACTCAAGGAAAGGGCTTTTCTCATAGTTGCTACTGTTTCGAGAGCTATATATTAATGTTCACCTGACTTGGAACAAATGAGGTGTCTGAATTGAAAAGCAAATTTGCTCTCAAGTTAATCCCTGCTTCTTATGGATTTAGGGCATAATGGTGATTGACACTGCTGTGGTGGAGTAGTCCAAGGAGAGAATAGAAAACTGAAGCTTTTCTGCCTTATTTCTTTATCTAAAATACATTAAATGTTCACCCTGCAGTAAAACTGGGCGTAATCACAGATTCACCCAGCACCTGCTAGCATATGCAAGTCAGAAATTTGATCTCAGTGGTAGCTTGTTGCCTATTTATAAAAAAAAAAGCAAAAAGACCCAAACCATAATAACTTCTTTCTCATTTTTTTTCCTAAGCTGATCTGCTGCTGGAGCCTTACAACAAATACCGCTTCCTTTCCAATGGGCATGTTACGATCCCAGGTCAGCAAGACAAAGATATGTTTCAGGAGACCATGGAGGCAATGAAGATCATGGGCATTCCAGATGAGGAACAGATAGGTAAGAATCTTCTGAAGGGCTTGAAAATGCAAGGAAATGAAAGAGGGAACAGATCATATCTCTCTGGAGCCTTATTGGTCTGGAGTTCTTGTTTGTTTGTTTGTTTGTTTATTTGTTTGTTGTGGGTTTTTGGTGGTTTTGGTTTGTCTGGTGCCCGTTCCCTCCCCTCTGAGTGAGCACTGTGTAACTAATAAACTTAGTGGCTTTGGAATGACCCACCTCAGGATCTAGCAGCACAGTTTCGGTTTATACCGTTAGTGTTAGAAGTCAAGCAGCTAATAAAAACATGCTTCTATTTGCCCTTTTTGTTCCCAATCTGAGAGCTGTATATCCAGTTTATGAATAACACATCCAAGATAGAAGAATCCCCTCATTCTCTTGTGCAATTCATGGCTTGTGTGCTCCCCCTATCCCTAAGCAGTGGCTTTAAATTATTTAATCCAACCACTGCTGGATTAGTACTTTGAGAATGGCCTGGTCATCGTGCCTTTCTTTCCAGCTTAACACTGAACTGCTGATCAGAAATTAATATTGTCTGATTCTGGGAGCACAGTAGCATGACAGTGAAGCTAGAATTGCGTTGCAGCCGGCACAAAGTGTGGTGATCCACCAGAGCTCTGTGCTGTCTCATTCATGATCTGCCTCATTGGTTGGGAACCAGTGTTCTGCAAAGTTTCAGTTTTGAAATGTATAAGGCCTCCTAAAACTAGGGACTATTTCTTTTTTTTCTCTACACTGAAGCAGGTCTCTGTGGTGGTTTGAGGTCACCACCTCCTCTGCCTGAGGCTGCAGCTCTCATGGCTGTGGCGAATATGTGCCTGTGTCTTAACTGTCGCTCTTCACAGTCCAGCCCACTATAAAACCATGCTGTCGTTATCCACAGTTTAATATGTATCATGATGTCCAGAATCATCTGAGGCTGAAACTGCTGTATCGAGGTGAAGAGAAACCTGCCTAAACTGAATAAAACAATTGACAGCCACATTTATTTTCAGGATATCCTGTTGTGCTCAGTTTTTTTGAATTGAGTTTTTGATGTATGCTCTAGGGCATGTCTTTGCTGTCGCACAGATGAGCTATTGGTTCCAGCCACTGCAGTAAAGATAACTTCAGTGTTTTGCACTTGCTGTTCGAATGTGAAGTGCATTAATGTTCTTTACAGGCTACATACAATAGCTGACTGGGTGGTAGGCTTACTTACTTTTGATGCAAAGTCTAATTGCTATCTTTCTTCATTTATAAGATGACATGAAAATAAGCTGTCTGTCCAAGTGCCAAGACTGCAGATTCAGCTGTCAAACTCCTGAATTTCATAGCATGCCACTAGGAACATACGTGTTTCCTTTCTATCGGTCCTGATGTAGCTTATATGGAGCCTTTGTTTGCTCTGCTATCAAAAGGATATTGTTTTAAAATGAATGTTTCTGTAACAGGTAGAAATCAGGGGATGAAAAAATGTTTGGTACAAGATCCCCCTGCAGGTGACCAACAGTTTACTTTGCTCAAGGCAACTAGAAGCAGTTATGCAATGAGCTTTGATTGACACACAGTGAAAGCTGAATTGATGCTATGGCATTGAAAAATGTCTTTCCTGTCCTAGCATCTGATGCTGCTTTTGTGACATGCACCATTTGAAGAGTATGAGTATGTCCTTAGCGATGGGTGGGGTGCTTCAGCGTGTCATTAGTAATAGTTATGGTACAAGCACTTTCGCCCACATCGTGCTGCCCTATGTACATTCTAATGTACGTCTGTATGGACTTCAGACCTTCGTCAGGGAGCTGAAAGTGAAACGTGGTTAAAGGAACAAAACCTTCCTGATTTATACTCTTAACTTTCTCCTGCTTGTGTTTAACAGTAATTTTTGAGGAAAATAAGTGAATTTTGGCCCTCTAACAGAGGACAAACAGTTTATGAAAAAAATATACATGATGTATGGTGGCGCATTACCCTCAATCCTGTCTCCCACCTTACTGTAGCGATGCTGAGAATGGGTAAATTTCCAGGCTATGTGGCCTTGCAAAGGAGGGACCTGTGTCCTGAATGGAAATCATATAGAGAAATTACCTGTGATGTTTCTCCACATTCCAGAAAAATCAGTGGGATGTTGAGATGGGTCTCTTAACCATGTCAGGAAAGGTAACTGAGTCATATCAGGGCTTTTGGTGACATCTGATGCTAAGCTATTATTGTTATTTATTATTATTTTTATTGTTTATTTTTACAGGTCTGCTGAAGGTTATCTCAGGTGTTCTTCAACTTGGCAACATAGTCTTCAAGAAGGAGCGTAATACAGACCAAGCCTCTATGCCAGACAATACAGGTAACTAATCTCCTTTTCCCCTGGCAAAGAAAGATGCAGAAAAAAACCCTACAGGAAGTTCTTGCGAGTAGAAGACTGTATTAAAGTGTGTAGGGAATGCTGGAGCCTTGTTTTTCTATAAGGTGAATTATTTGTCCAAGGAGCTGACGTGCTCTTTCATACAAATACAACCTGTGTTGCCAGGCGTGTGTTTGCAGCCACCCATGGGCAGGAATGTGGCTCTGTTCTTGTGACAGGGAGTACACGTGATGACCAGATGAAAAGGATTACTCTACTGGAATATGTAGTGTATGTGTGTTTTAGCCGAGCTAGGAATGTTTGCTCCTACAAATCTATATTATCAGACTTTAAGGAATGTCCTTTGCTGACTTTGTAGGTAGACTTGTAACTGTAAGCGTAAGGTGGATAGTTTTGTGGCGAGTGTAAGTATGTATGTGCATTTCACTTGCCCTGCCCATTGTTGCATGTGTAAATAGTACTGTGTTTCACAGGATAGAAAGCTATCTGTTGGAAGATTTAACTCTTAGACCACTATTATACACCTACTGCAGAATATAAGAAGTTGTCAATTTATCTTTAAGTGTTTATATTTTTGTCTTGTTATTATTCTGGAAAAAATGGTCTAAATGGCATTTTGGGGAGGAGAGTAAGCCATTTGGGCTTTGGATCTTGAATCTGCAGTACAGAGTTGCTTCAAAGACTTAACCTAGTAGATGAAGACAGAAGGATTAGCTTGATTAAGAAATCTATTACATGACATATCTTTAAATTGATTACAGACTATGAACTTTCTAAAAATTCTGAGTTATGACTTCAGTGGTATGAGACTATTGCTTCAAATTTACTTTGCTGGCTTCTGGAGAAACTCAGTAACCTGTAGTATGGGTTGCAAGAGTTTTGGGGGGATTTTTTGATTTTTGAAGATTACTTTCTTTCTCATCAACCTGTTCTTCATTAAACATTTTTTTTTATAAGCTGTTTTGTTATTCTCTTGGGAAGGCAGTTGCAGGAATGTTTTTTCTCTTGCTTTCTGTGTGAAAAACAAATGAACACTAATTTCTTTGTTGTTCCCTTTTACTGTTTTTAGCTGCTCAGAAAGTGTCTCACCTTTTGGGTATCAACGTGACTGATTTCACTAGAGGTATCCTGACTCCTCGCATCAAAGTTGGACGAGATTATGTCCAGAAAGCTCAGACCAAAGAGCAGGTATGTGTTCTCTAAAAATGAATGAGTACTTTAGTCTTTAAGCTTGCTGCCACAAAGCTAACAAATATATTAGAGGTTCCTGTAGTGTTTGATAATCATCGACTGCAATATATGGCACTTAATGATGTAGTGTACGTATTGCTTCTAGTATTTGCTCACTTGGTCTGCATAAAGGTAGAAATCACCCTGCCCTTGTACCACTTTTTCCAATCTGTTGGGGAGAAGTAAATAAATAAAACAGAGAATACAATTCCCCTCATTTTGGTGACTGAGTGTCCCAGGGGAGTAAGTTCCTTCAGTGCTGTATGCAAGGGTGACATTTTCAAGTTGCTGTAATAGAGAAAGCTCCATTTTTTATTTTTTTTTTTTAGTGGGTCAGCTACTGCGGTGGAAAAATTTGCTGCTCTCTCTTGAAACTGATTGTAAATTTTGTAACACTTGAATCAAGTTGTGCTCTAAATAAAGCCTGTCCTAGGAGCCTAGTGGCTTCCTAAATGGAGCAAAGGCCCTGTTCTTACTCGCTGCACAGCTTCTTTATGAACACATCCTTATTCTCAGTGTAAACAAACATGCCTCCATAACATGGAAGGGAGCAGGAAGAGAGTGAAATCTAGAAATAGTCACAGGCTACCCTTCCATTTTGATTTTTAATTCCTTACTACACGTAGTATTTTAGTGTCAGTCTCAAGTGGGGCAGTGGCATGGGAGGCATTGGGCTTCACACATTCTAAACGGCAAAATAATTTAAATGCTTTTCTTTGGGCCTATGAAACACACTGTGTTGCTATAGTCTTTGGAGGTGACTGGACATAATTGTTCTTTCTTTAATAGCAAGCATTGATTTCTTCAACAGGCAGGATCCTGAAATTTGGCTTTAACATCCTAATTTAGTATGACAAATTCTTTGTTCTTGCTTATGGGGTGTCACTATGCCATCTACTTTTCATTGGGAATAACCTCTGAAATGAGCCTTATTCAGTGAGTTTGGTGGTGGAGAGAAAATCTCAGACTATAAATGGGCTATTAGATGCTGAAACAGTGTAATCTGTGCCTTCCTTTGGATTATAATGTAATCCCTGATCTTTATCCTTTTCCTATTTAGGCTGACTTTGCCATTGAAGCGCTGGCTAAAGCCACTTACGAACGTATGTTCCGGTGGCTGGTTATGCGTATCAACAAGGCACTGGATAAGACCAAGCGACAGGGAGCATCCTTCATTGGAATCCTTGACATTGCTGGCTTTGAGATTTTTGAGGTATGGAGATATCAGGTCCTTGCACTTGGCACAGTTTACTACTGAACAAAGACCGCTGAAGGAATTCACTTTAAAACTGGAAAAGAACAGCATAGTTTTGGAAAGGTTGTGTATTCCACATTTGTTGTTTGAGATCTCCGCTGATGTGAATTGTCAGACAAGTTATTAACTAATTTAAGTGGTTCATTCTTTAGTATTTTAGGTATTCTGTAAATATTGAGATATGAGATAAACATTGCTGTATATTCTGGTGCTTACCTCCTTTTTGGCATGTGCATTAGAGTTAGTTTAATTTCTCAGGTCCTGGCATCCTTGATTCTTTATAACTCAGAGCTTAAGAGTTTGCTAACCTACCAAAAAGTCTTCTAAAATGTCACGTCAGAGTTACAGATCACCACTGGATGTTTTTGTCCCATTAGTCTCTCCCAAAACATTTAAGAAATGATCTGCTGAAATCTGTTAACATAATGAAAAATTGTTAGAATTGTTGCTTTCTTCCTGCTGATGAGTTTTGGAAAAGAGAGATGGGGTAGAACGAGTCAGATCCAGCATAAATTCTGACCTATGTATGCTCCTTTCTGTGAGAAATGTGAAAATCAGGGATCAGAGTGTGGTTTCACATACAGCTAAATGGATTTAACACCATTTCCTTGATACAGGAAAGGAGTGAACTTACTCCTTTTCCCCTCTGCTGCTTCTAACTACAACTGCTTGTACTGTTCACCTCTCTAGCTCTGTGGAATTTTTTTTTCCTAGGATTTTATAATTGAATCATTCTGCAAAGGGGAATCTGAGCATAAGAACTGATGCAAGATAAGTGTAGGAGAGGAAGAGCTGAAGGAAAGTTGAGAGAGAAATAGAAAAGAGGGCAAGTGGGAGCTCCCCCTATAGGTGGCAGTGAACTGTTAGGCCAAACCATTATGTTCGTGAAACGATTTTAGAGGTGGCTTTGCAATATACTTAGTCTGAAGCAACCACAGGCTGCCATCGGAAAAGAGCTGTTCTGCCATTATCCCAACTGGGCAGCTCCTATCAATCTTTATTATGCTGGATCTAGCTCATGTGCAGCTGCAAAGTGAATTAGACCAATTTGTTTATGGAATGGAAAACTAAGAAACCAAAAAGTTGATTTTTTTAATTTATTTTTTTTTAATCCCCCCCCTGCCCTATGATCAACCTACCTTTGGTGTCATGGTTGCTGGATCTCATCAAAAGGAGGGGAGTGAAAATACATGGTCAAGGAATTACTGAAACATGGAGGAAGTTGCTTTTAGGCAGCTGCTTTATATTTAAATTGGTCTAACATGAAAATGCACTGTGGGTTATTAACCTTGTCCTTACAGTTTGAAGAAATTCGCAGGTGTTGAAGAAATTTCCCTCACTTTCCTTGCTCTAATTTTATATGTGAGGATTAAAAAGGGTCTTTCCAGTCCAGGAGTTTGTCTTCAGGCTTCTGTTGCTTTATCTTCCTATGAAGAGGACTTACCAGCTCTGAGTTTGAGAAAATCAGAGTCTTTTCTGTTCCCAAGTTAAGGAGCTGCAGTAATTCTTCTGCAGTTTACAACTAAACATTCTTTTGCAAAGTCTAAGGAATAGTGTGTATGAAAATCCCTGAGGATTGCAGCAGTGATGCAGTGGCACGTGACAGGAAAGGCAGTTCATAATCAAATGGGGTTCGTGGCAAAGGGCTGCCCACCCCACACAGAACACCAGCTTAAATTCGTGAAATATAGATGTGGTCTTTCGTGCTAAGAAAATAGTAAGTGTGTCTTCAACTGTTCAAACATCCTTCTGTCTTTTTCTTCATTAGCTGAACTCCTTTGAGCAGTTGTGTATTAACTACACGAATGAAAAGCTGCAGCAGCTGTTTAACCACACCATGTTCATTCTGGAGCAAGAGGAGTACCAGAGGGAGGGCATAGAGTGGAATTTCATTGACTTTGGCCTGGATCTGCAGCCCTGCATTGATCTCATAGAGAAGCCGGTAAGCTTGTTCTTCTATCATCAAGCAGCAAAAAGTGGCTGCACTAATCTTGTCATTGGGCACATAACCTGGTCACTGGAAACTGTCTTTCATAATCTTCTATTGATACTGTGGGAACACTTAGAAACAGAAGTGAACATTTTCCACTTGGTCTGAAAGTATGCCACCAACAAATCTGTTAGTGTGAGTTCTAGATCCAGTCAGCCACTTTTGTCCTCTCACAAAATTGCCTTCATTTGTGCAGACCTGTGTAGTGCTAGATGTATGTGGCTTACTGTAAGTACTGTGAACTTCACTACTTAGCTGCAAGTGTGATGAGAGGCTGTGAATCTCTGTTGTTTTCATTCTGCTCTAATGAAACTTGTACTATGAGGTTTGTAAATTTTCATGTTCCAATAGTAAGGACTCTGGTTTGTGAGATTTTCTGTGATGGTCTTCTGCATTCAAACACCTGGATATTTGGAGAACAGTGTGATAGCGTTCCTTCTAGTAAAAAGATTTTTTTTTTTTCCATGTTAAACAACCTAGACACATTCATGGAAGGGACTGTCTCGTAAAAATGTTCAAAATTCAGGTGAGGATTTTGAAGAATTACCAGCAATTCCTATTAGCATGGAAGTAGTTGAACTGATACCACACAACAGGTGAATGTGCTGGGGATCAGGCTTAGGTATCACTTTTTGTTTCTAGCCATCTGATGGTGTTTAAATACATGACTACACCAATAATTAATGACGTTTTGATGTTTCCCTTCTTTAAGGCTGGGCCTCCTGGTATACTGGCCCTGCTGGATGAAGAGTGCTGGTTCCCAAAAGCAACAGACAAAAGCTTTGTGGAAAAAGTGGTACAAGAACAAGGCACCCATCCCAAATTTCAGAAGCCAAAACAGCTGAAAGACAAAGCCGACTTCTGTATCATACATTATGCTGGCAAGGTAAAGAATTAGTAGATAAAATATGAACATTGGAATGTCTGTCGTATTTTCTAATGCGTAAACGCTGCTTCTTAGAAATGTCTACTTACCAAAATTGCTGCCTATGGGAAACCACTGGAGGATTTCACAAAGTTGTTCCACTGCTGTGGACCTTACAGAGCCAAGGGGATTTGCCTACAAGTTCTATATATACAGCTGAAGACACGTCAAGTTGATACCAATTTAAATTTGTTTGCCGTGACTTCGTGAGATTGGAGATAATTTTCAGAAACCTTGCATCAAGACTTCATTGCTAAAAATGATGATGCTTTTGTTTTTTGCATCACACAGTCTAGGTGGTGCAAGTCAGCATTACGTGTCCACTCCCTTTACTGAGAGAATAGAACATGCAGCTGTTTGTTAGGGTTTGAAATTTGTAGGTATACCTGCTTAGATGGCAAATCCAAGGATTCTTAGGTAATCTGTTGTTGATCGTGCAAACCGCAGTGCTACTTTGCAGGATCTTGTTGCATCTTGTGCTGCAGAAAGTCCCCGCCTAAGTTTCTTGACGTGTTTATCTTCTCCAGGTGGATTATAAGGCAGATGAATGGCTGATGAAGAACATGGATCCGCTGAATGACAACATTGCTACTCTTCTCCACCAGTCATCGGATAAATTTGTGTCTGAGCTGTGGAAAGATGGTATGTAATTAAACTTAATCTCATTTGTTTTCTCTTGTTTTACGAGAAAGAGTTTGTTTGATCATCAGAAGTCTGTGATGAGCCGTGTTGCTTTTTACCCTGAAGACTAAGCCACCAAGCTGAGCATTGTCTGGAACATCCTTTGCTTAGCTCATGGTATTTCGTGAAAAGTTCACCGTAACTCAAGAGAAAGGTTCATTTGCGTCCACTGACATTACGCTTGCTGCGTATATAGCAACTGTTTCTGGAAACCAAGAATGCCAGGATAAAATATGAATGCACCGTTACGTCCCTGCGGCTTGCATAGCTGCAACGCTCAAACACAAGATCTGAGGTTGACTCTGTTTTCAGTCCTGCAACTAGCGTGTTCTTCCTGCAGTGTTGTTCGGTATTTTATTCTATCTTCTCGGGGTTTATCTGCTTTTGAGACTTACTGTTGCTGTCACTTTCTGTGATGGGTTTTCTTTGACGTCTCTGTCTGTTGCAGAGATGCAGAACGTTCAGAGAGCCTATTTCTATCAACACTTTCCTATTCTTCATCTAGAACCAGGTGACTGAGAAACCCAGCTGTTGTGTCATGTGTGTAATGCATCCTAGAGCCGTGCAAAAAATGCTTCCATTTAACTTCTCTTTGTCCCTTTGTCGTACCTGCTTGTCTTTCTTGTTCATTTCCTCTGCTTTCTGCTATTAGCTCCTCATGGACTTAAGAACAAAAGTAAACCTCACCGTGCAAGTGGATATGAGAAAAATATGGACATAATCAGGTGCTAACGGTTGCTCTTGCAAGACTTGCATAGGAGCAGCTAAAAGCAAATCCCTGTCAGCTGTTTGGATGTATAGCTAGCAAGGCTGTATTTCTTGCAAGGTTTGGAAGGGAGGTTTCTGAGACTGCATTTAAACTGAAATCCAGTTTAAACATTAATTCTAGTATTGGGATTTGACTTCAGCTGCTGATCATTTAAAAGAAAGTTAGTTTGGCAAAGGAGCTTGTACTGCTTGAAAAATGACCGTCAGCAATTTGTGCCTACCGAGGCCGTTGCTGTGTGAGACTCCTTTTGGGTTTGAAATCTCAACTGAACCAAAGCTTATCAGTTCTCATTTATTGTTCTTAGCTGGGCCTTCTGTTGCAAGTGACTGTCCTTTTTGCTGTCTTGATGTAGATTGCAGGGCTCAAGATTTTTAAGAGGATTGTTCCAGCTGCAATCTGGGACACCCTGTGGATTTCCCTGTGATGTCATCTAGTAACATAAACTTCTTTTCTTTCTTGTAAGACAACCTTGACCCTATTCTAAAAGCTGTTCGAGAAGGGAGCAGTTCTAAACTAATATTAGCTATAAATCAGAGTATCCTTCTTGTTTCCTCTTTTATAGAGGTTTCTCTTAGCAGTTGTTGAGTTTTTTTTTTTAATCAGAGGCCAGTTAGGCACAAGTCGATGTGTTTTCTGAAGTGAACATTCAGGAGCCTGTCTGTAGGCATCAGCTAACCACTAAAGTGAAGTAGTACCTTGAAGCCCTTAATAAAAATGTACTGGACGTGTCAATAGTTATAGTGATACAGTTGGTTTTGGTTGAGTGGGTGAATTTTTATCTCCATGTAGAAAAGCAATGGGAAAAAGTAGTGCTTTAATTTCTTCTTGCCTCTGCCACTCTCAGATCTGTCTGGCTTCTGTTGAAATAAAGGATCTGTGGAGACTACCCATGAAGGCGATAGCTTCGTCATGCTTGAATGTCACTATGGCATAGTGGAGAAACTGTCGGGGCAGGGAGTTCTGACTTTCTCCTAATGGTATCATTCACGTCTCTGTTATAGAGTACTTACACTCCAAAAATAACTCAAACAGTGGTATCTTGAGATTTGGTTTCTATCGTGCCTTTTACCATGTTTGCTCGGTTTACAAGTAGATACGGCTTTTCTCATCACCGGTCATGGCAGTTCTGCCTGTAACGCAAGAGTGAAGCTGGGCTTTTGCTCTAACTGTGGCCTCTTCTGGCTCAGAGTTAACTGACAGTTGACTCTGCTGGGCTGGCAGTTAGAACTCTTGGTTTGTTGTTTTTCACTGTAACTTAAGCAAGTAGAAGCATCTGAAATTCATTCCTGGATTGCTCTTCCAGACCTGCCATCCAGAGCATCAGTAGAATATGTTCAGGAGTAAGTTTGATTTGACCACTCAAACTTCCTGTAGTGAGCTGTTGCTTTTTTTCCTCCCTGCTCCTATCCCTGCACAAATTCTGTACAGGAGTCGACATCTGTGTAGAGATGAAGCAAAAAGGATCCTGCAGCTCCTCTCATTTATCCTGTTCTACCCAGATGTTCTTTGTGCGTTCCAATATTTCCTTTGTCCGTGGCAGAATTTTAACGCCCTTTCTTGTGCTCTCTCTAGTTGACCGTATTGTTGGACTGGATCAGGTAGCTGGTATGTCAGATACTGCATTGCCAGGGGCCTTTAAAACCAGGAAGGGTATGTTCCGGACGGTGGGACAACTCTATAAAGAACAGCTGGCTAAACTGATGGCTACCTTGAGGAACACCAATCCCAACTTCGTCCGTTGCATCATCCCCAACCATGAGAAAAAGGTAAAGACGAGTTATTACAGTACAGCTCATACAGTCTTACATGGGCTTTCTGGGGCATGTGACTGGGTTGCTATCTTTTGCCAGGTTTTGCAGGAGATCTTTAGACATCCTGTTTTCTCAGGATATCTTTAAGGTCATTGTGAATACCTGTGTACTTACCAAAATTTTGGAGGCTGATCTTTGCAGTTCTTCTTAAAGTGGTGTAAAAGCTTTCAATTTGTTTCAACTGGAAAAGAGAGAACTGAATGCTTTAGAAAAAAAAAAAAAGAGAGTAAGGGGTAAGCCATTTGTAAAAGCTGTGTGATATTTATAAAAACACTTTTTCCTCACTAGGCTGGAAAACTAGATCCCCATTTGGTCCTTGACCAGCTTCGCTGTAATGGAGTGCTGGAGGGAATCCGTATTTGTCGTCAAGGTTTCCCCAACAGAGTTGTATTCCAGGAATTCAGGCAAAGGTAAGACCTAGAAAAGAATCTGGAGCAGTCTTTACCCTGGCAAAGTTCAAGAGCAAAAATGAAAGTATTTTATTGCAAGTAGATTGCTACTGTTTTTGAAGGCAGCACATCTGTCCCTTGGTAGTCCCTGACACAAAGCCTCCTAAAACTGTCTTTGAATTTCTGTAATAAGTATGTAGTTAAGGTGAGGTGTAGAGGACCCCATCTAAGACTGTTGCTTTGTACTGTGTTGTCTAGAGGTGTGGTTGTTCCTTTTTCTCCAACAAGATCGTAAACTGTCAAACTCCTAATGGCGTAGGAATTCATACTGACTTATTTTTGTTGTTGTTTTCAAATATACTTGTGTAACTACTCTAATGGTTTCTCCTTTTCAGATATGAAATCCTAACTCCAAATGCAATTCCTAAAGGATTTATGGATGGAAAGCAGGCTTGCGTACTGATGGTAAGACATCCCAGAAACTCTACTTGAATAAAATAAGTGCTATGGGTGTGGTTTAGAAATCGGAGTTGTGCGTGTTAAATACATCTTGTACTCACAGACCAAAATTCCAAAGTCAAATGTTTTGTCTGAAAGCAGGGTGTGAAAAGCTTTCTCTTGGCTTTGCAGATGCTAGTCAAAAGCCTCCATGAGGTTCAGTAATCCTAGGCAAAGAGGATCTTTCTGTTTCCACAGATGCATACACTCTGAGGTGCCAGCAGTATTCATGGAATCAAAATCCTTAGAAGCATTAATGTTATCTTTAGCACATGCTTAAAGTATGAGCTTCAACAAACTTTTTGTAATAGCCTGCTGATGATATGCTTTCAGTGAATTTCTGCAGAATTGTCTGCTTCAAAGGGAAAGCTTTGGCTCTATAGCTTGAAGACTAGGGGAGACTGAATTGGATTTGGCTGTAAGGGATTCCCTTTTTTTCTATCTTAAAGGAGTATACCTTATTTCTCTTAACTAGTTTAAGTGTTGACAGCAAATCCTTTAAAGGACAGGAAAGTTAGTTGGGTGCCTTCTTCTGACAAAGATTGGGACTGGGAGAAAAACAATAGGAGGGATCAGCAGATGTTTGCTTTAGGAAAGGAAGAGGGCCCTTGGGACTAGTTATATATTCCTCAGCATCCTTGTAGTTCTGGGTACTTGATGTGATATTGTATTAAACAGTGCTTTCTATCATATTTTCTGTCTCTGGTTACCTCCATTTCATGCTGTGCTTGGCTGAGCTTCAACACCTCTAATTGGGACAAAACTTTGTTGAGAGCTAGCAACTTTGGTTGGCCCGAGTCACTCTCTGTAGGGAAGGGGTATCTTACAGCCATGACACACAAGTATGTTCGGTGATGTTTCACATGAAGCAGTCTTTGCAGGAGACGAATTCTTCTCTCTCTCATTTCAGATCAAAGCATTGGAACTGGATTCCAACCTTTATCGAATTGGGCAGAGTAAAGTGTTTTTCAGAGCTGGAGTCCTTGCTCATCTTGAAGAAGAGAGAGACCTAAAGATCACAGATGTCATTATTGGCTTCCAAGCATGTTGCAGAGGCTACCTGGCCAGAAAGTAAGGACCATATTTTGTAAAATACATTACCAACATGTGTTTCTCCCATTCCAGGTACAAGTTTCTCTTCAAAAAAGCTAACCAGAAATTATTTTTTTTGTCAGAAAGACCATTATTTATTTGTTGTTTATAACAGTCGATGATGTTTTAGCTTCTGATATCTGTAATGCCTGACATCTGGCACCTGCAAGAAACTCTGTGTACTGTTATCCTACATACTACCAGAACAGTGAAATCTACTCTTCTCTATAGGAATACCCTACAGCAGAGTAAGTTTTTGACAGGGGTGCTCCAAATCGCCAATATAAAAATGAAAAAGTCTTAATACAATACTGACCCAGGAGGTGTAGGATTTCTCTTAAGCTTTTAGGTAGGACTGCAAATGGTACAGTTCTGAAAAAAAAAAAGAGTAGTATCTGTCAGATTGGCAGGAAAACACACCTCAGTTTAAGATCCCACTTTTTGGAAGTGAAAATAGTGAGGCTCTTCAGATTAGAAGACATTAGAGAAAAACTTTATGAACTAGGAAATTGAGTAAAGGAAAGGATTACCAGTCTTACCTGAGCAGAAGAAAATTGAAAAGATAGAGGAAGCTCCGTGAAAATATTGCTGTTTTTTTAGGAAGTAATCATCTGCAGTTAAAATGTAGAGATGTCTAAGAAAAGGTTTGGTGGAGAGAATTGTGTTTTGCTGTGGGTTCCTTTATCTGACCTCCACTTACCTTGCAGAGCCTTTGCCAAGCGCCAGCAGCAATTGACAGCCATGAAAGTGCTTCAGAGGAACTGTGCTGCCTATTTGAAACTCAGGAACTGGCAGTGGTGGAGGTTGTTCACCAAGGTAATATTTTTTTTCCTTTGCAGTTTTGACGGTTTGGTTGTAATTTCAATTTCTCGGGTTGAACCGGAGAACAAAGCCCACTTCCTGTACAATTGGGCAGGCTTGCAACTACAGCTTGAGTCATTAAGGCAGAGAATGTCATAGTGTATTTTATAGCTGTGCAGTATTCCTGCTTAAACCAAGTAATCCAAGTAATGCTGGGGAAAAGCAGAAGTCATCTTTTAATGCTTTATGCCTAAGAAAAGTAAAAAGATCGCTTGCTTTTGTGGTACATCACTTCAGAGAGTCACTTATTATCTGACTAGTCAATTTAGCTAGACAAAATACAGGAATAACTTGACATCTTTCTCCGGGATTGCAAGAGCAAAGGAAAAAAGCACTGAGGTCTGATCTTGCTGTTAGACTTGTAGGTGTTTTGCCTTTATAGAGACAACGAACACATGAAGAAATAGTCTCTTTTCTAAATGTATGGGATTTCTTGCTTTTTAGCCATAAGACTTTGCAACTAAATGAGAGTTGAGAGCAGAGTTTAAACTAGGAAATGACTTCTAAGGTTTTTTTGATGGAGAGACATAGCTCTGTTACTTGATTTTTTTTGTTTACACTGACCTACCTGTGAATTTCCCCACTGTATGGCAGCTTCTCTATTTTCCTGCTATTACTACTTAACCTTTAAAGTTCTGTAATTTACCCAACCCTTTTCCCATCCTAGAGGAAAAGTTAGGCAGGCATAAAGTGTGTTACTGGTGGAGTAGATGATATCTAGTCCTCTGTGATCCTCCCAGTGTTCACAACAAAACTGTTGGTCAGTCCTTCAAACTGGGCACTTGACTACAATGTCATTTTTATTCAGTGCTCGTCAAGTGGAAGAGTATTCCTTCGTGTTTTCCTTGTTCCTTATACACATCCCATTCCCCTGGTTTCCCTTTCAGGTGAAGCCCCTTCTGCAAGTAAGCAGACAGGAAGAGGAGATGATGGCCAAGGAAGAAGAACTAATAAAGGTCAAGGAGAAGCAGCTAGCTGCAGAAAATAGACTGAGTGAGATGGAGACCTTCCAGGCTCAGGTGAGTTTGCACATCTTATTTCTCTCTACTTGGCCAACTGCTTGAGAACAAACACTTTAACTATGTTCTGATATTTAGCTTTTGATTAGCAGCAGGAGGCTGCTGCAGCCATTGAGACTGTAACTGTGGAACGTAGGAGCATGTAACTTTGCCTAACACAGATTGCTAAGTGCTTTGGTAAATTGGAGATTGTCTTATTTCTGGTTTTGTGTCCAATGTAGCTAATGGCAGAGAAGATGCAGCTGCAGGAACAGTTGCAAGCAGAAACTGAACTCTGTGCTGAAGCTGAGGAGATAAGAGCCCGCCTGACAGCCAAGAAACAAGAACTGGAGGAGATATGTCATGACCTGGAAGCACGGGTGGAGGAAGAGGAAGAACGATGTCAACATCTGCAGGCTGAAAAGAAGAAAATGCAGCAGAACATTCAGGTAATGCTTTAGGAATGCTGTCTCTTGTCAGTAAAGAGTGCAATAAGGGTTAGAGTCATTATTTTGTCTTAGCTTGGAGGGAGATGAGGGAAAGAGAACAAAAAAAAAAAAGCACAGGAAAATCTATCTCTGTAAACAGTGATAGAACACAGCGTTTCTGAGGCATTCGGTCAGTCATCTGGAATGAGCTGTTCCATTCTTGAAGATGAAGATGATGACCACTTGTCAAGTAATTAGACAAGTCTTTGCTTAGGTGTTTTAGGAATATCTTTGCAAAATAGCATTGTTTGTTCTGCTAGAAAATGTGTGTGTTACAATGCTGTATGTTGCACTAAGTCACAATAGAGATGTCATTTCGGGAAAGTACTAACAATACCTTGAAGAAAGGGTAAAGAAACCTTTCAAGATCTAGTATTGCTACTGAGCTGTTCTAACTCAAACCAGGACAGCTGTTACACTGGTTAGTGAGCAGCACTGACAAATACCTTGCTTTTCTGTGGGTCTTGTGAAGGAACTAGAGGAGCAGCTTGAAGAAGAGGAGAGCGCAAGGCAGAAATTGCAACTAGAAAAAGTGACCACAGAGGCCAAATTGAAGAAACTAGAAGAAGATGTGATAGTTCTGGAAGATCAGAATCTTAAATTGGCTAAGGTAAGACTCCTGCAGCTTTTTACACAGGCTGAAGATGCACAGGTGTTTCTCCTGGAGCCACCCACCAAAGGCTGATCTTTCCCGTATTGCAGGGAAACTTATGGATGAATTCAATTTTGTCTTTGATAGCTCTGATCTGAAATTTTTGAATTTGCTCCATGCCTGTGTTCTTTACAAGTCAGTATTGTATGCTACTTGAATAGCCTTCACTGAACAGTGATCCATGAGCAAACGTTTTCTGATACATTGTTATGCTAAACACTATCAAGTCATTTCATAGACAGACTTCCCTTTCAGCTTTGAAAGGGCTATCAAATACAGATCTTTAACCATTTATTTGAATACTTTCTGTAACCCTGAAAGGATTTCTTTCATTCCAAGTTGCCTCGTAGCTGGAGTAGGCACTCATGACATTGTCATCTTTAAGCACAGTCAACTGTGGAAAAATCTGTAATTCCAGCAACTGCTTTGACACTGCCTTCTCAATTCTGCAGGAAAAGAAGCTGTTGGAAGACAGAATGTCTGAATTTACAACAAACCTGACAGAGGAAGAGGAGAAATCTAAGAGTTTAGCCAAACTCAAGAATAAGCATGAGGCCATGATCACAGACCTTGAAGGTGGGTTTGGTTTTTCAAGTTGGTTGGTTTGTTTGAATTTTTTTATTATTTTTGCAGATCCTGCAAAACACTTGCCTGTTTAATTTTAGGTGGTTTCTTATTAAAATTTATTGAACTTCAGTTTCATTTCTAGAGTTTTAGTCCTCTCCAGTTTCTGAGGGGTTAAACATTAGTCTATAGTGTGTATGCTATTGATCCGGTTTGATAGAGCTGTTCAGTGGCTGGCTGAAGGTTATGCGCCTTGTCAGCTGAGCCCTTGATCTAAATAAAAATCCTCTTCAAACCATCAGGCCAATGGAGAAGAGAGGCTGGTTCTCTTTCTTCTCCTGTTGTGGAAGTGTCTCCACTTTTCTACTTCCAGCAGCATCAGTCTGTCAGGGTTAGTGCTGTTTCTGACACCCTCTTTGCACAAGTCCTTCAGACTTCAAGCCAGAGGCACTTCATCTGGGGACTGCCCAGGCTGGCACAGCAGGAGCCAGCCTATTTAGTTTTAGGAAAGGGAGATCAGATCTTGTGTTCAGCATCACTTAATGCCTGCTTACGCCTGTGTGGTGTGGGTGTTGGGAGAGACTGGCATTGTGCTGGCATTGTTTATTACCGTGCAAGAGAGGAAGGAGGTTTGGCTGTAAGATGAGGGAAAGGGAAATTTCCCAGATAGGTCTTGAGGGCAAAATATGGGAGCGGTTGAATGTATAGGTCCTGACAGAATAACGCACTCCAGCTACAGTTTGGACAGTTGTATTATTAGGAAAGAAACTTCGCTTAAGTAGCTTTATTTTCTCTGCTTGTACAACGTTCCTTGAGTTTGTGTCATTTGTGTAACTTAATGTGTCCTCATCTCCATCAGAACGTCTACGACGTGAAGAAAAGCAGAGGCAAGAATTGGAAAAGACTCGTCGGAAGCTTGAAGGGGACTCCAGTGATCTGCACGACCAGATTGCTGAGCTGCAGGCTCAGATTGCAGAACTCAAAATGCAGCTGGCCAAGAAGGAAGAGGAGCTGCAGGCAGCCTTAGCTAGGTGAGATCCTGACCTGCGGGGTTCGGAGATCCTCCAGGTTGGGAATTATTTCTTGTATTGTGTCCCTTTTGGAATAGGGACTAAATGGAATCTGTGGCTGTTGTATTTCAGCCTGTGGGCTGATAAGATCCATGTCCTCAGCATCAGAGTTCTTTGGCTGCTGCTCGCCGCTGCTCTCTGTACACAGCTAGATAATGTGATGTGCGTTGCACGCTTTTCACTGGAGCAGTAAGATTTCAGAGGGGATTAAAAAGTCATGGCAATACTCTGTGTCTCTGCTAGTTACTGTATTCATCTATTCAGTAAAGTGTCCAAATTCCCATGTAAAATGGCACTTTCTCTTTTGCTTTCTTCTGTTGTCAGTCTCTCTCTGTCCCCTTCTTTAAGGTAAGTAATCGTGCTCTCTCAAGTATTGGGAAATAGAACTTAGAATTTGTAGTTGATGCATGGATCAAAGTTTGAATGTAATATTGTAGAGCTGACCAATACCAGTTGGTTTTTTCCTTGATTATTCCTGATAGGAGAGGTGTTTTTAATTTACATATGGTTTAAATCTGACTCTGACCAGAACGCTATGTTGAATGCAGGGTGGAAGAAGAAGCAGCTCAGAAGAACATGGCCCTGAAAAAGATCAGGGAACTCGAATCCCAGATCACTGAGCTGCAGGAAGACCTGGAGTCAGAGAGACAATCCAGGAATAAAGCTGAAAAACAGAAGCGGGATCTGGGAGAAGAGCTGGAAGCCCTGAAAACAGAGCTAGAAGACACGCTGGATTCTACTGCTGCTCAGCAAGAGCTCAGGTAACTCCAACATGTGGCTGTCTTACTTGGTTTTGGTTTTTACTTTTCCTCTCCTTTATCTAAAGGAAATTTGTAAATTTTGCAGGTCAAAGAGAGAACAGGAAGTAACAGTTCTGAAGAAGACCCTTGAAGATGAGGCAAAGACTCATGAGGCTCAAATCCAAGAGATGAGGCAGAAACACTCACAAGCTATTGAAGAGCTGGCAGAGCAGTTAGAACAAACCAAACGGGTATGTGGAACAGAAAACACCAGCCCAAAGCAGTCCACCTCCCTGAAATGATAGCTGCTCTATGACCACATCTTAAAGCTGCAGGAAAACATGAAGTATTCTTACTAGGCTTCTGATACATGTGCTCTTCTTCCCTTGGTAGATCATTTTTCACTATGAAGCATGTATGAAGATATTTTAAATAGATGCATTCATTCTGTTTTTTTTTTTTTCTTTTTTTCCGTCAGGCATGTTATACTGCATGGCCAAGATGTTCTTTGTACTGCTAGCTCTCTTTGACCTGAACAGTCTTAAATTTTCCTTTACTTTGGGGATCTGATGGTGCAAGACTACGTCCTGTATTGTTGTCTTCTCTGTTGTCTCCTGCTTATCGGTGACAAGCTGTTCAAATTTGGTTTTTTTTCCTGACTAAGCAGTCTACAACTTAACTGCTAAACATGCAACATTAGCTTGCTTATTGGGGAAAAAAAAAATATGTACTCAGTGGAAGGATCCTGTCATATCTAAAATCTGAGGGGTTTTGTTGTGTTGCTTTTTTTTCCTCTTCAGGTGAAAGCAAATCTTGAAAAAGCAAAACAAGCTCTGGAAAGTGAGAAGGCTGAACTGTCCAATGAGGTGAAAGTTCTTCTCCAGGGCAAAGGGGATGCTGAGCACAAGCGGAAAAAAGTAGATGCTCAGCTCCAAGAACTGCAGGTGAAATTTACAGAAGGCGAAAGAGTGAAGACCGAACTGGCTGAGAGGGTTAACAAATTGCAGGTGAGTGGCACCGCTTTTCCTTAGCTTCTGATTCAGTCCAGAGCTAGAAAGAAAAGGTTGTAGGGTGGTACCTGCCCATAGCTAGTTCAAAAATCTTGTTCCTCCTAAGGATAAAGTTCCTATAAAAAGCATATCCATAGTTTGCTTCTGAAGGACTGTGCAAACTCCTTAACTCATTGCCCGGGCAGTAGATTAATATTGCTTATCATGAACATCTCTGAGAAGGTGAAGCAACCAGTTGTTTGAGTTTTGTAAGCCTTAAAGTATCAGTGTGTCTGCTCCCCTTAATCACGCAGCGGTTTGTGCAGTACGGTTCTGTAAACATTCAGCTGCTTGTGGACCTGGAATGGCACAAACACTGATGATTGTGTAATTAATTTGGAAGGCAATGTCTTGAGGCTTTGTAATGTGGTTGATGGTGATGAGGGATGGCTCAAGAAGGATGTGGAAATTCAGGGTTTTCTCTTCTCTTTAAGCGAACAACAAATCCCTTTGACTCACACGGGGCATTGTTTTCTGCCTTCTCCTTTAGGGAGGATTATCGCTAAAAGTTGAGGATTGCTGGTGTGTGCACTATCTTTTGGAGTGTGAAAATGTAATTTTGAAACTCTAGATACAGTCTTGAAGAAGAGTGTGTAAAATAGAGTAAAGTTAGTTTCATAAAAGCTTTTAAAATTCTTGCCAGGCTGTATAAAGTCTTATATACGCCCCAAGAAATAAAAAAAAAAAGATAAAAAGAAACCACAACCAAAAAAACCCCAACTAACAGAAGTGCGATCCCAAGTAAAAATCACTCTTTGACTTCTTATATTTTATCCCTGGGACTTTGGAAATGATGCATTTGCTCCCTTGAGAGATTGTACATATGCCTTACTGCTGAGAGATGCCTCCGTTTTCACTTTTGGGTCTCGTAGCTGCTCACCTGTTCCTAGCTTTTATTTTGCTGATGCATTTAATAACCAATACTCTGATCTCTCCTTCAGGTCGAGTTGGACAATGTCACAGGTCTTTTGAACCAGTCTGATAGCAAATCAATCAAATTAGCAAAGGATTTCTCTGCTCTGGAATCACAGCTTCAGGATGCACAGGTGAGAGCTTTGGAAGCCAAGACATCTGTGTACGATGCAGCCAGTGTCAGTTACAAATTCTTAAAGTGAGAAATCACTGGACACCATTAAATACTGGATATAAAACACTTCAAAGGATTTGATCTGGCTGTTTTTTTGCTAAGGGGTTATATTGCATGATATTGAGAGCATTTATGCAGAAACAAGCTGTTTTTCTTCCTTCTGCTTCCTCAGTATGCGCAACATATGTAACTTTTGGTGTCTTAAATTTAGAAGTCCTCCTTTGTTACCTTTCTACTTAAGAGTTCTTTAATGCTAGAACTGCACTGGAACGCCGGGTTCTCGTTTGGGATCTTCATAGTCAGTATTTGACAGGGCTTTTGAGTGTGTGTGAGTTCTGGTAAATTTGTAAAGTGAAGCAGAAAATCTTATTTCCCAGTGGATGTTTGGGAAGTGATGAATTCAAATAATTTGGTATTTTTTCAGGAAAAAAAAAAAGTTGTGCTTAGTCTTATACTTTGGGATAAAACACCCATTTACAGTTAATAGAATATGACTGGGTAAAGCAGGGAGTATCAAGCAGAAGGTTGGTGGGGAAAGGAAGAATGCACCAAACCTCAGATACTAAATAATCTTGAACAGTCATTGATGCTCTGCCTACTTATTACTCTTTAAAAACAGAATCAAAGATAGTGCACTATACAAAAAAACATATGCACTAGTTTTTGAAGACTGCTCTTATTAGTCTCTACAGATCCTTCAGCTCAAGCACTGGCAGCATTAAGTCGATAAATGTTGCCAGTAAATGACCAGTGTCTTCTAATTCTGTTAAGACCAATGTTGTTTTTAACTGTGCTGAATCACTTCAGCCTGTTGTCTGTTTCTTTGCTTGAATATGAGAAATTCATGTAGCAGAGTACAGTCACGCTATTGTTGGGAAAGATTTTAATGCTTTGTGTGCTGCTACTCGGAGGACTCCACAACAGACTGTGGATGGCTTGTGTATTCAAGTAGTATACTTTAGTTGTTAGAGCGTACCAGAGAATAGGATCTTTCTGAACACTTTGTTTCTATACTGACTTACTGGAAGACACTTCTGTCTTCAGTGTCTTACCTGTGAAATAAGTTGCATACTTAAACTCAACTTCAAAAGTACTCATTCTGGAGAGAGTGGGTGAGGACTGTGAGCCTTTAAAGCCAAGGAGCAGTGCTGAATTCCACTGGGGTGTTTGCTTTACAGGAGCTGCTGCAGGAGGAGACTCGCCTAAAACTGAGCCTCAGCACTAAGCTGAAGCAAATGGAGGATGAGAAGAACAGTTTCAAAGAGCAGCTAGAAGAAGAAGAGGAGACAAAGAGAAACCTGGAGAAACAGATCTCTGTTCTTCAGCAACAGGTACAGAGTCTGCATCCCGTAAACCAATGAGTTTTGAGCAGATGCATTAAGTGCAGGTCTGTCTCGAAGGAAGTAAAATCTAAATGCAGAACTGACTTTTAATAATGGAACCTTTTCTGAGAAAGGGTGATCCTGCTGATTTCAGTGAGAGAGGAAATTTCTGGTGATAATCATATGAACTGCTTATAGATTTCTATCCAGGAATTCCTTTGGGAATTCAGTCATGTAGAATTATTTGAGGGGGGAGTAATACCTTCAGAAACAGACAGACTTATTTCCTCAACCTCTGGTGCCAGTAAACTATGTATAGAGTTATCTGTGATGTGGTTTCATGTGCAATCTTTTCTCTCCTTCAGGCAATAGATGCAAAGAAGAAGATGGATGATGGCCTGGGCTGCCTTGAGTCAGCAGAGGAAGCCAGGAAGAAGCTGCAGAAGGACCTGGAGGGCTTGAGCCAGCGTTATGAAGAGAAGACGGCTGCATATGACAAGCTGGAAAAAACAAAGACCCGCCTGCAGCAAGAGCTGGATGACCTCGCGGTGGACCTCGATCATCAGCGGCAGATCGTTTCCAACCTAGAGAAGAAGCAGAAGAAGTTCGATCAGGTATGACTTCAGCCACTAGGCATTCAGTTAGGTGCATCTTGTCATGATTTGTGTTGGAAGGGACCTTCAAGGTCATTTAGTTCCAAACTTCCTGCCATGGGCAGGGATGCCTCCCACTAGACCAGATTGCTCAAAGCACCATCCACCTTGGCCTTGTTGATAGGTCTACTTTAAGAATACCTGAGCAATGCTGCTTGGAGAATGCACAATTATTTCTGAACTAAGGCATAGCATAGAGAGTGGAGAAATAAGCTTTCATAGGAGTAAATTAATTCTGTTCTGTGCGTAAGAAGTTTAGTGATGCCCCTTTTCCCAAAGGGATAACATTTATATCAAGACCAAGATCAAGTTGAAAGTGTTCGTTGCAGATGATCTTTGAGAGAACATTAGAAATAATGGGTTGGAGGCCTATTGGAGAAGTTTGTTCATTTGGGGTCAGTACAGTTCTTAAAGGTGGGATGGCATGCCTCGTTCTTTGAAGCTGCATTTCCTTGGTTGCTTCCATCCATGGCAGAACACTATTAAGCAGACAGTAACAAAAAAATGCATGTTTACCTTGTTGGAAAATTGTCAGTAATTTCTCAGAATACTGATGTTGTGCTCTTGTAGTTATTGGCAGAGGAGAAGAACATCTCTGCCAAGTATGCGGAAGAACGAGACCGTGCTGAGGCAGAAGCCCGTGAGAAGGAGACTAAGGCCCTCTCCCTGGCCAGAGCCCTGGAAGAAGCCATAGAGCAGAAAGCTGAGCTGGAGCGAATCAATAAGCAATTCCGCACAGAGATGGAAGACCTGATGAGTTCAAAGGATGACGTTGGGAAAAGCGTAAGTATGAAGTTAAAACATCTGGGCAGGAAGCATCACACGGGTGGTACTGACTGTTAGTTTAATACCCCAAAAAGCTTTATGTTGGTGCGAACACGGAGGAGTGTAGTAGAGCATATGGGACACATGGTGAGTTTTTGATTGTTATGTTTGTATTACAATAGTAAGTGAGAAAGATGGGTTGGAAGAGCCCGGGACTGACCCAGATAAGGTAGTGGCAAACGGAAAATTAGCTGGTATTGTTGTGGCAGAGATGATGAGGGTGTGATGTGAGCCTGGTGCGTAAAATATGGGGATTAGCCAGGCAACGGAAGACAGTAACCCCAATATTTCAAGACAAAAAAATGTTATGATAAGCAGGAAGGAAAAAAATAAAATTCAGAGAGTAAAAAGTATTTTCTTGAGTTCTCTCAGAACCAGAAGTGTTCAGCTCTGATAAGTCTGCAGTAGGGCAGGACAGGGCTAACAAATGCTTTCCTCTTTCTCTTCATCACCACACATCCATGGCCAGAACTAGTAGCTAATGGTGATTCCCAGTGGCAGCTCGCGAGCACCTGAGCAGCTGCCTTTGAAGGACATCTCTGCCCTAATACAAGGGACAGATGCCGTGTGCTTGTATCCCATCTTACGCGAGTGGCTGTTCTTAGACGTTTTTGCTCATAGGATAGGTGAAATTGTCTGTATACTTTGAGGAAGCCTCATGTGTGGTACTGTGCTGTAGGTCCATGAGCTGGAGAAGGCTAAGCGAGCCCTGGAGCAGCAGGTGGAGGAGATGAAGACGCAGCTGGAAGAGCTGGAGGATGAACTGCAGGCCACAGAGGATGCCAAACTGCGGCTAGAAGTGAACCAACAGGCCATGAAGGCACAGTTTGACCGGGACCTCCAGGGACGTGATGAACAGAATGAAGAGAAGAAGAAACAGCTGATTAGACAAGTAAGAATTGCTCTGTAAATCCTGAAAGTGTTTCGTACACAAAGGCACTTGTGTCCAGAGATGGTTAGACGGACACTGCCGATCCACTGATCCTTGTTAATGGTAACTCTCCAGGCAGCGCCGCAAAGCCGCGAGAGACTTTCTCTGTTGCGTGCATGATTGTTCAAACAGCCTTTGTCTATCAAAGGAACTCGTGTAGCTTTATTAGTGAGGAATGTTAGCCCCATTCCCCTGCCAGGAAGAATGAAAACGAGTCACATGCTTGCCCTTATGGACGGTTTGAAAGGGAGATGCGAAAAGAGGCTGTTGGGCAATCAAGGAGCTGAAACGCTGATGCCCGTATTTCTCCGTACAGGTGCGGGAGATGGAGGCGGAGTTGGAAGATGAACGAAAACAGCGCTCCATTGCTGTAGCTGCCAGGAAGAAGCTAGAGATGGACCTGAAGGATTTGGAAAGCCATATAGACACTGCTAACAAGAATCGTGAAGAAGCCATCAAGCAGCTTCGCAAACTGCAGGTGAGATGCTGCAACAGTCTCAGCTGTCAGTGTAGAGCGTTTTCGGGGGAAGTGAGATAGAAAGTTTCACCTCACCAGAACCACGCATACCTGTCCTAAGAGCAGCAGAACCTTGTAACAGTTTACCACAAAACGATTTATTGGCGTTTCAAACATCCTTCTAATCCAAATCTGCCTTTTTAACTTCCTGGGAGACAAGCTGTAGAGAAAGTCCACTCCAGTGGTTGTCTCGTGTCAACGATTTGGGGAGGGGTTGTGGAGTTGGCAAAGCTAGAGGGTCTTGAATATCACTTCCGCCTTCTCTTGCCCCAAGACAGTTCTGTTATGCCTTTGTAATTCCCACAGGTACTTCTCTCATCTGTTCTCAGGAAGTAACTCCAAATCTTCCCTAGGCTGTCCATTTCATTACTTCACTAGAAAGCTTCCTGTACCCTCGCTATATCTGACAAGATTTTCTTTCTTCCTGCAATTTAAGCATTCCTGTTTGCTTCCTTTACTATTTCTCCTTGCTACTTGTGACATGGGAAAAGGATGACTCCTTTTCTTTTTACAGCAGCCTTTTTTATAGCTGAAGATTAATGAATCATTTTGTTCATTTTCCTTCTCCGTGCTTCCTGTAAGACAAACCCAATTTCTTAATGTGGATGCTCTGAAATTCATCCTTTTTTATCCTCCCTTTTCAGGCACAGATGAAGGATTACATGCGGGAACTGGAGGACACACGTACTTCCAGAGAAGAGATCTTGGCACAGGCCAAAGAAAACGAGAAGAAGTTGAAGAGCATGGAGGCAGAAATGATCCAATTGCAGGAGGTAATGGAATATCCATGCTAGTCAAGGGTTTGTTCGTTGTGTTTGGCCAAGAACTAGGTGCTGTCGTCTCAGCTGGAGTGGTTATTTCCTTCCTTTTGTACTTTTTGCTCTGCTCAAATACCAAGCGTCCGCTTCAAAACGCAGAACCCGCAGCTGTGATAGGAGTGTGTTTAAACAAAGGAAGCTGTGGGGTGGGAGGGGAACAGACTATGTCTTACAATTAAGTCTGGATCTAGCTAGAGACCACACCACCCGTTACCAGTAAGTCCTTTTTCCTATGCTGCATTAATTGGTAGCTTCCCATTGGATCACTGACCCCGTCTCGTTTTCATTCCAGGAACTTGCGGCTGCTGAGCGTGCCAAGCGCCAGGCCCAGCAAGAAAGGGATGAGCTGGCCGATGAGATTGCCAACAACAGTGGTAAAGGGTGAGTAATGTTCCCTGTTTAAGGGTGGAGGAGCGGGTTTGAGAAAATACTTTGCAGGCTGTTATTTTTATGTAGATTGCAGCATGTGCTGTATCCTCTCTGCTCTTGAGAGACTGAGCTTACTTTGTAAAATTAGAAGTGTCAGGTTTTTCTCAAGGCATTGACACCACCAAACTACTTTTAACACTTCTGTATCCTATAGAGCGCTGGCCATGGAGGAGAAGAGACGCCTGGAGGCCCGAATAGCTCAGCTGGAGGAGGAGCTGGAGGAAGAACAGGGCAACACAGAGATAATCAATGACCGGCTCAAGAAAGCAAATCTTCAGGTACCCGTTCAGGCTGCGTGTGCCAAGAGGGGTTCTCTGGTCTGTGTAAATAGTCAAACTGCACTTAGAGTAATGCCAGCTGCTGCTTTCTGTGCAGTACAGGCCCTCAGAAGTCCGTAGGTGCGAGCAAGATGAAACACCTGGATGCTACTACAGAAAAAATAGGGTGGGCAGTCAGAGCTGATGTTAACTCGCTGGTTTTGATCATCTAAATCATTGGGTGGCTGGAACAATCTCCGAAGTTTCTGGAAAAAAAAAACCAGCCAACAACCAAAAAAAACAAGCCCACAAAAAAAACCAACCAAACAAAAAAGACTCAATGCAAAATCAAACAACTTTCC
>VWZK01006037.1:274715-300437 GCA_013396935.1 Baryphthengus martii
TTTTTTTTTGTATTAAAGGATTGTAAGAAAGATGATCTATAGCGTGCTGCTCCATCTTGGCATGCTGAACAGTGCCGCAGTGTGTTTGGAAAATGATGGTTTTTCAGGCAGTTCTGTGCTTCTTCAAATGGACTAACTCTGTGGAGTTTGTTAGGCTGCTGTAGAAACTGTGATCTTAATCTGCATGTTCTCTGCCGTATTTTATCTGCCTGACTTTGAGAGTCAGGCACGCTCTTGCTCCAAAGCCAAGGAGTTAGGCTGATGGTTTCTCAAATGGCTTGTTCACTCTGGTGGATGAGAGCATCATAGTTCTCTTTTTGGCTGACTGCCAGCCAGATCCCTGGCTTGGAAGTGGGCTGAGTTCTTGCCCATCCACCTTTGAAAGTCAGTATTTTTAAGATGCTTCATTGTAGTGGAAGTAGACAGACAGCAAATAAATGATAAATTGATAAAGCGCGCGTAGTGAAGCCGCTTGCCTGAGGATTTTTGTAATTCACTGAGACTGATAATTACTGTGTTAAGTGCCAAACTGTGGCCTTCGCTCCAGAGAGCGTTGTACGTGATTGGCAAATTTAGCCCTGAGAGGAGGTTGATAAACCTGTTATTCAAGGAATTGCTTTGAAAATCTGAGTAAACGAAGACATTTTGAGAAGTGCTCTGCCTACAGACAGCTCCCTCTACCTCATAGTTATTCCAGGTATTCAGCTCACCCCGAGGTTCCTTTTTTTTGTGTGTCAGCAGCGTGTCCAAGAAATAAATTTGCCTTTCAGGCTGTAGCGCTCGATATACTGAGTACTACTTCTCTCTGCAGATTGATCAGATGAATGCCGACCTGAATGCTGAGCGTAGCAACGCGCAGAAGAATGAGAACGCTCGCCAGCAGATGGAGCGCCAGAACAAGGAGCTTAAGCTTAAACTGCAGGAGATGGAGAGTGCAGTAAAGTCCAAGTACAAGGCTACCATCACGGCCTTGGAAGCAAAGATAGCACAGCTGGAAGAGCAGTTGGACATGGAGACAAAGTATGTCCTAGTAGAAACTGTCTGTTTTACAAGCCTCTACTCACTCTGGGATTTTAAGATCCTTCGAACGAATTGATTTATCTGAGTGAAGGCTTCACCCTAGGTACACTGGGCAGTGCAGAAGTAAGGTCTTGGTAAACCTTCCTTGTTTTTCGCTGTAGAGACTTCTAGTTTCTTCCAGACTTAACCGCTCCTAAACGTGCAGTTGTGATACACCTGCGGTACACTAGCTTCAACAAGGGTCCTATCTGCATGAAATCAAATTTCTGGGAAACATTGCCTCCTATACCCGGTTGTTTTTTCTTTTTTGAAAGCTAGGAGGGCTTTTGTTATCTTCTTTGTTTCTAAGTTGCCTGAGTTAGGTCATCTTACTGGGGGCAGCGGGAGAAAAGTTCTTGCCTGAGCATCACTGTATTTCTGTGTAGGGAGCGCCAGGCTGCCAGCAAGCAGGTGCGCCGCGCGGAGAAGAAGCTGAAAGACATCTTGCTGCAGGTGGATGATGAGAGGCGTAACGCTGAGCAATTCAAAGATCAGGTGCGTATCATTACCTGCAGTGTTCGTCAGAGTCTTCTGGTGGGAGGATTTCCCTCCTGTGACCAAGGCATTATCTGTGATATAGATTTCTCTTCCCTCACTGTGATAATTAGAAGATGACAACATACTGCTTTTAAGGAAAAACTTGGAGCTGTCAAGTCCTAGGCAGGTCTCTTCAGAAAGAGAAGAGGGGACTTTGGAAACCGTGCTTTGTGCTGCTCTGACTACTGGGCTGTAACCCTGAGGAAACATTGATGGATTTGTTTTTTATTTTTTTTTGTCTGTACACACTCAGGCGGACAAGGCAAACACGCGCTTGAAGCAGCTGAAACGCCAGCTTGAGGAAGCAGAAGAGGAGGCCCAGCGAGCCAATGCATCCCGCAGGAAGCTCCAGCGCGAGCTGGACGATGCCACTGAAACAGCTGACGCAATGAACAGAGAAGTCAGCTCCCTGAAGAGCAAACTCAGGTAAGGGGAAGTGTTCGGTGCGATACCTGGGCAGCCAGTCCAGCGTAGTCAGGACAGAGCGGCCAGGTGCTTCCTTACCTCTTTCCAGAGCCTGCCCTCTCCGGTGCGTTCAGTGAAACCTTGTGTTGCTGACGTGCTCTCTGTCCTTCCCTAGGCGTGGGGACCTGCCGTTTGTCGTGACACGTCGAATTGTCAGGAAAGGTGGAGGAGAGTGCTCCGATGAGGAAGTGGACGGCAAGGCAGATGCTGGTGATGCCAAAGCTACTGAATAAGCCCTCCCGTTTGACCCAGGTTACACACGATGGAGTGACCCATCCACCCTCCCTTCTTCCATTGGACTTTCAGCAAATCCTCTCCTCATAAATTGGCTGGGGATCTGCAGAGCAAGCCCAGCTCTGTGTATCTGGAGCCATCGGGCATCTGTGTGTTCCTAGTTTCCTCCTCTTTCCAGTTTCCTAATTCTCTTTGTATTTAATGCCAAAGAGTCGGGGCTCTGAATCCTGACCAGCAGTTTGGCCACTACAAAGGCCTGTAGAACTGTCCGTGCCATGTCTGCTGGTGAATCCTTACACGGTTTGGAGGGAGTGGGGTTAGGGAAAGATTATTTTTGCTGTAAATCTCCTTTTGTCTTTGATTCTAGCTGCAGGGAAGATCCTTCCTGTATTCTTTCCCCTCCCTCTTTGTTTGCTTTCGGCAATCATGTTCAGTGACCTCAGACTTCTGCCTCTCTTAATCTGCCCACCCACATGGTTTGGGAGCAGTTTCAGGAAAAACGGTGTGCTTTGGCCATGGCATTTTGCCCTTTCTTCTTTCACATGTTTCCAGGGAGGGGTGAAGAGGGAAGCTCCTCTCAGGACCAGTTACCTGGAGGACTTGCCAAAGTTGTCTTTTCCACACACACACACCCCCTCCCTTTTTTTTTCCCTCTTCTTATTTTTGCCGTCTGGACAGATCTCTGAAGTGCAATGATGTCCTGTTAGCGTCTCTGCCTCTGAGCGGTTTCATCTAAGGTAGCGTGGACCAGTAGTTCACGACAGGCTGGGGAAACAGAACAATGTCCTTGTGCTTGTCCGAGAAATCTCTGGGGGACCAAATATATTTAATGGTAATAGTCAGAATCTAGGGGAATTTAATAGGGTAGTGGGCAGAGGGTGGGGATAAGGGGAGGGAAATCCCTCTTTTATTGACATGTCCAAGCCTCTTGCACCTGCTCTGTAACCAGGGGTTGGGATTAGTTATTGTGCACCATTGACTAAGAGTATATTAAAAACCCTTTAATCTGCACAGATATATGTAAGGCCTTTGTATCTCTCGTAATAAGTAATTAAGAAAAAAGAAAATAAAGGTCTTTATCACTGCCTTTCTATTGGGACCATGGTTATATATAGATAGACTTTACTTTTCTACACCGTACACTGGTTGCTGGATTTACCTGTATTCTTAACCATATTGTATATGCTGCATTTAGACCTACTTACGAGCGAAGTTAAAAATAATTAAATATGAAGCACCATACTGTATGGCTGAAGCGCTCTAAATGCAGGAGCCTTGTGTCCCAATTGCTGTCACAAAAAAAAAAAAATTAATTTTTTTTTTATATATATAATAAAAGTGCCTTAGCATGTGCCTCAGCTGCGTGTCACCACTACAGTCAGTAATGGTTTACCGGTGCTCCACTGATGTTACCAATAAAGATTATCCATGTGCTGCATTCTGTGTGCGTGTGGTGCCATTCCATCCTTCCCTAGGTGTAGTCAAGACTGTAACCTGTCACTTCTAGAGGTAGTGACAGGACATTGGCCTGTCCCATCAGCACTGCTGCCACCTCTCCTGAGGCCGAGTGATTCTCTGTAGCTGAAACCAGATGTTACCGTACCCTCAGTGCATCACCGGTGCAACTGGCAGTGGTCAGCACTGGGGGTTTTGGCAGAAGATAATGCACCTTGTTTCTGTGCTCTCAGAGAGTTACCTGCTCAAAGCATGAGGCTGTGAATTTGAGCCAAGCTAGTGCTGTTCTTGGCCTGAAGATGGTATTTCTGAGGCTGTAACTAACAGCTGTGCAAACCAACTCCCTTCTTCACTTTTATTTCTAGCCTCTGGAGTCACTGGAAGGTCAGGTTAGTGGAGCAGGTGATGGGTAAGTGTAGAAGTCTATTGTACCAATGGATTGGCAGACCTGCATTTCACTCACCTCTCAGCTTGTCTCCAGAAAATCTACATTTTCTTACATTTCTGCTAGAAATTGGATAATTGTATTCACCTTCTGGTCCATGGTCTCTTAAACTGCTCCAGGTGCTCGTGTGTTCAGCTTTGTATGCCATGGCTGTAGCACAAGGAGCGTGGCACCAGTACCTGATGATTGTAAACTTCTCCCTCTCATCCCAGGTTGGCAGAGATTCAAACCTTGATGAGAAAGTCTGAGTGAAGAGTTGTGGCTGGGGCTGGGTCAGACCCTGGGTGGCAGCGATGGGGAAGATAAACGCTGGTGTTCGCCACAAGGGATACGGCGCAACCGGTGAGAGCTGCTGCCAAGGGCAGTGCTGGCAAACGGAGCAGGGAGGGCACCGCTTACAGTAAACTCTTTCTCAGGGGAGCACAGGTGTCTACCCAAAAAAGGCGGGATTTCTGTCAAAGCAGATGTTGAGGGGGGTGTGAAAGAGTCACATTAAACTTAAGTATAGGTGGAAGTTCTAAAAAAAAAAAAAAAATTAAAAAAAGGGAGGAGAGGGATGTGTGGAAGAAGACAACATGACGATTCACCACGCGCTGCTGCGTGGTCACATGAAGGGGTCAGTGTGAGCATTTTGAGGTTACGTTGCACAAGCTGCAGCTCTTGAAAGCTTGGATAGGAATTCCTGTGAGAAGGAACAGAGGCGCATTCCCAGCGTGTGGGACACCGGCGCTGCTGCACTGATGTCTCACATAGGCGCTATTAAAAAGAGGACTGGAGTTACTCTCATCTGGGAGTTTACTGGTTCAGATACTTCGATCTTTTTTTCCAAAGGGTTTTGTAGAAACTACATGTAGAGGGTCTTTGTGAGCAGCGTGCCCTTTATGTTACATTAAAATTGCTTTTCCGTCACAGGATCATACTGAGCTAATGCTGGCTGGCCAGGCGCTGCGGTGATAGAGAGCAGAGCTGCCCCCAGCCCCGCGTGCTCCCGGCGCACTGGCCCCTTTAAACTCGGGCGGCTTTTTACGCCTTTTGCGTTGCTGTGCGCGAGCCGCTGTAGGGCTCGGATGATGCTCTGTCCTGTGCAAGACGGGCAGAGCCTTGTGTCTGTCTTTCCACAGGTACAGTAATTTCCTTCTACTTTCACCCTCTTTGTGCATCCCCATGGAAGGGCCGAAATTAAGTCTTCCACAACATTTTCCACTTTGCATTGTGTGAGCTCGAGCTAGCAAGTTCTGGTGGCTCCACGTTAGTTTCCCTGTGGATCTCCAGAGCTGCTAAGTGCCTCGCCCAGGTTTTTCTGAGATTTCGGGGGTGGTGGTTTTAAGTAGGTGAGTGGTTACAAGTGCTGTAATGAGCAAGAGTGGAAAAGAGAGTGAACTGGGACCTGATCTGTGGGCCCTAAGCGAGAAGTGTTCCTGGAAGTTGGTGCTAGAGCTACGCCTGTTCCCTGCAAGATCCAGCTTCAGAGCAGGGTCTGGGTCAGACCCTGGGTGGCAGCGATGGGGAAGATAAATACTGGTGTTCACCACGAGGGATACGGTGCAACCGGTGAGAGCTGCTGCCAAGGGCAGTGCTGGCAAACGGAGCAGGGAGGGCACCGCTTACAGTAAACTCTTTCTCAGGGGAGCACAGGTGTCTACCCAAAAAAGGTGGGATTGCATCAGTGGGTAACAGGAGAGTCTAAATGAGATGGGGGCATGTGAATATAGTTTTAGAAGATGCAAGAGGTGGTGGTAAAATAGATTTCAAACATTCCTGTCCCCACACCACATCGTGCTGGCAGAAAGGGTCTGTAAACTAGATCGTTAAATAGAATATCTGAAAGAAAAATAATTGTAATGATGCAGGTTACAGCGTGGCACTCGCAGGCAATTTTAAGATCAGAATCAAGGGGCAGAGCAATCAGCCCTCACAGCCTCAGGGAGGTGGAGGCAAATTGCTAAATCCACAACCTCTAGTCCTGCGGCGGAGAGCAGCTGAGCTCTCAGCTTGTTCCTGCTACAGCTTCCCCCAGGGCAGAGTGAGGACAGTGGCCATTAGAGCCAGTGCCAGCAGCACTGACCTGCCAGGATTAGGACTGGGATTTAGGGTGTAGCCCTCTTCCATTTCCTCCCAAACTGTCTCAAGTACCACTTAATGTGAATGGAGAATCACTTTGTCAAAGCTGAGGGTGCAGATTAAATGGCTGTGGAGGTGGGACACCTTGGTGACAGGCGTGGGAGGGAGGGAGTTGTGGTGGGAAACTGCAGCCTTCCTTGCTTGGAGGGTCGTCAAGGCCTAGGAGCTGTGGTTCGAGTGATCTGAAACTAAACTGCAGGCTGCTGCGGCCCAACTGGAAATCAGGGAGCAGCAGGCCCCGGGGGCACTTAGAGCATTAATTGTTGCCCTGTGCTGTCTAGGAGCATCCAGCTGTGTGGATGCACAGCCTGGTTTGTGGAGCCTGGTGCAGGCAGGAAGCTCTGTGGCTGGTGTAGGTCCCCCATCCTGGCTGGCTACAAGGCTCATCTGGAAGCCCTGCTCAGCCTGTTTTGGGGAGGCTCTGTCCCAACCCTGCTGGCAAGGTCCCAGCTGCATTGTCTTCCCTGAAGAGCCCGGATCTGAACTTTGCTAGGGATGTGTCCTTTTGAACCTTGTCTCCAAGCCATATTCCCAGTTCCAGGACAGATAGCTAATACTGGTAGATAACCACTTGCCGACTTTCTGGGACTAGTTTTTCTTTCCCCTGATGCTCCAGCTGTGGGAACGAAAGCAGAAGGAAAAGCAGAAAAAACCACCCCAAAACTCTAGCCCTAAAATTGTAACTCTCCCACCCTTGCTATCATTTTGAGCCCACGTGGCTGAGCTAAACAAACAGCTGAGCAGCAGCACAGCAAGGAGGAAAGAAAAACATGAAACGTCTCGAGCGATGATGGTCTGGCACATGGAAGGAGAGGAGCTGGAGTCCCTTCTCAAGCCAGCTCCCTGTGGGGAGGCAGCCTCCCTGGCATAGACTGGGGAGGGCTGGCCTCCCCAGTATGATGCTTTCAATTTGGATAAAATATGCAGCGGCCACTTAAGTCGATCAGGTAAAAGTGGGGTCACACTTTGGCCTGAGCGATTGCTTGGCTGTGCACAAGGAGCATTTAAAGCAGGGTGCCTTCTCTGCTCACCTACAGCGGCCAAGGACATGCGCAGGCAGCAGGAGTCTGTAGGATGTGATGCTGCTGGGGTGCACGTGTGCCCCACAGGAGAGGTCTGCGCTGGAGGTTTCGCTATTGCTCAGCCCCCCGGCCTGAAGGAAGGACGGAGGAAATGGAGAACTGATGATGACAGAGCGGCTGGCCTCACAATGCTGTGTTTCTTGTAATGTGGTCGTGTGCTGCCAATTAATCTGGGATTACACTGTGGATGTCTTCTTCCACTACAACCTTACTTGACTTTTGATGGAAAGTGTGCAGAACCTCATGGAAGGGGGTATTATGGCAGGGGGCATCACTCAGAATAAATGGATTGCTTCCTTAGGCTTCTTTTTAGGAGAGGACCCGTCACTTCAATCCCTGACCATGTGTAATGCTGAGGCTGAAGTGGGGCCCTGTGTTCAGAAAAAGTCTCACTGGAGATGAAGTGCTAGTGGAGGGAACTGGGGAGGGGTCAGCTGAGAGATGCTGAACCGTATAGCCAAGGGATGCGCTGACCAACGGGCCCCGTAGGGCAGCCTACACCAGCTTTGTGGGTGAAGTGGTGACCTGGTGGAGGAAAAAACCCAAACAACTGAAGCCCTTGGAGTTGTGATCAAAGAAATTCGGTTCCTGCTCTTCATTCCCACTGTATCCAGGGAAACATCTCCCTGTGTTGCCTTAGAAATAAACAGCATCGCACTGGTGCTGAGCCCACCTTTCACTTTTCCTCCCCCAAACTCCTGGCACTGAGTGCTCCTGCTGCGGCAGCAAGTGAAGCATCCTTCCTCCTAGCCAAGGCTCTTCTCTCCCACAACTCTTTTCTCAATCCTGGGCCGTCCCCGAGGCTTGAGAAGACCCTGGCAAAACTTCCCAGCCCTGCAGGCTGCCGGTAGATGCAGCCTCCCCAGGCTGCCCCACGGCCAGCGGGCATATGTCGAAAGCTTGTTTCATTTCCTTCTCAGCACTTCCCCACTGGGGGCTGAGAGGGGCACGGGGGCTGCGTGCGCCAACCCCACGCTGCCAAATTCATCCTGGGTCAGAGCCAGCTCTTTCAGACCCTGTCTCTGCCTCCCAAAGCCTCTTTTGCAGCCGGTGCAGGTGCGAGGAGCTCACCTCTGGAGGTCTCGGGCAAGGCCTTCAGCTTGCATAAGAAGGACTAATGTTGTCGCTCGAAGTGCAGCAGGCTCTGGAGCAGAGGGATCGGCACAGACAAACCGGGTTTTAAGGTTTTAATGTGCGGCCCAATTTGCTGTGCAGGCTTTTGATTCTTTCTGCTGTTGATGTAATTGCGGGCCGCGCAGCTCCTCGGCTCATCATTTTCGGAAGCACGAGGCACCCAGCTGCCTCGCCCCGATGTGTCCTTGCGGGTAAGGCACAGATAAAGCTCTTGATCAGCTTTTCTTGAAGCCTGGCTTGCCATTTCCCTCTCGCCTGGGAAGTTTCTGGGATGCTTCAAGGACGTGGCTTACACTCCAATGAGCATCTGCAGTTAAGAAATTGTGGTGGGACCCCACATGAGGAAAGGTGACGGGTTTGCGCTGTCCACATTTACACGGGCCCTTACTGTGAAGCTGAAGGGAGTTTATCTGCACCACAACCCCTCTCCTTCACTAAGGGAAGTGTTCACGTCTCTGCTGCAGCCAGGCAGTTTGGTTCGGAGGAGAGGTGGCTAGTGCAGCTGGCAGGCCTCTTCTGCTGCAGGGTAATGTACAGTGTCTCTGCAGCGTCGGGAGAAATCTACACTAAGAGTAAGACCTCACATACTGTAGAGGTTATTTGCCTGCACCGCTTCCCCAGTCAACCAGAGCTGTTTGAATAGAAAAGCTGGTGGAGTGGCTGGGGACAAGCCCCTGAATTTGTAGAGCTGACTGGTGCAGGGCTCACATCCAGCTGCCACTGATGGTCCCATCAGGACATGGATGGGACCATGAGCAGCACGGCCTGCGGGGCTGATCCTCCTGTCCCCGGCGTAGCTTTGGGGAGACACCGAGGGTGAGAGAAGCCTCGTACCACGTCCTCATGAGGGACCTGACTTATTTGCTCTGGGCAGCAGATGAACGAGGGTTAGAGAGAAAATCATGGAGGGAGATCAGATCACAGCTGCTCTGTGGCTCCCCTCTCGTAACCCAGGAACAGAGAGGTGTGTGATGGAGAAATGAGGTAGGCGGTAGGCACCCACTGTGTGGATATGGGGCATGACATGGGCAGAGCTGCATCCAAGATTGTTGTGCACGGTTATCTGGAAATAGCCTCTCTCCAAAGCAACATTTCAAGGTCTTGGACCCTGGATGGACAGAACAGCTATTCCCTGCTCTGCTGTCCAGAATCTGACAGAGCGTCCCGCCAGAATCTTCCCTCAGCATCCCCCCAGCACCTTTGTGAGCTGTGCTACAGGAAATCTGTTCTCCATAGGGCTGCAGTACCTATGGTTCACCCAGCAGGAGAGGCAGCCTCATGACACCATCACAAACTATTAAAAGCAGCAAGATGATTAAAATAAACTGTCACGGGACGTTCATAGCAAACAAAAAGCACAAGCTGGACTCCTGCATTTGCTAGGAAAGTTAATCTATATTTGCAGGAAAGGGCAGATGCCCTGAAGTCGGGAAGCTATTGGGCGATGCTGGCGGGAGGCTCCCCTGACCCACTTCTCCATTGGAAAGCAATGTGCGGCCAGGAGGGCTGCTGTGGGCAGCTGACTTCGGTTTCCTCTGTCAAACAAAGCCTTTCCTGACTGCTGGGGTGGAGGAAGGAAACAACCGGCAGCAGGCACTGTGGTGGGAAGATCTGGGGCTGGAAAGGCCAGTGCTCTCATCTTGGCCATGGCAGAGCCATGGTTGTGCTGCAGGAGGGTGAGAGATGCCTGGGTGGGAGCCCATGTGGCACCTCTCGGCCACAGCTGAGCTTGCTGGGGCATGAGGATGAGTCCTGTGCTGGTGACTCTGGGTTAGGTGTATTTCAGAGGCGGGAAACCCTTCTGCTGGGCTCTTGCAGGCTCAGGCATTTACAACCTCAAATGGTACATCTTTGGCCGTGCTTCCTGGTATTCCTTGCAGCCGGTGAAGCATGGGGCTGAGGTCTGCTGGATGCCTGGCCAGGTCCCTCCCAGCACCAACAGCCCCGCAGGCTGTGCTTGTGTCCTGCTCGTGCACTGTCTCTGGGTTCAAGTTGAGCTTTCAACAGCTCTGTTCTACCAGGGCAAAGAGCACTCCCTGTGACTTGTAGTGGGCTAACAGGACATTCACCCATTCTGTGGCCAACCAGAAGAGCTCACAGCTGCTTTCTGCACTCAACTTCCTCTGGTACAGGGTAGAGACTCCCTGACAACCCCCTAGTTGGTCCCAGCCACCCTCTTACCTGCCCAGCGGGTCCCCAGCTTCTATGCTGACAGGTAACACTCCTACTGTTATCAAAAAAGAGACATTTAGGCTGAGATGTAAAGGCTTAATTACAACCACTCAAGTACCTTCTACCAGGGATGATGACAGCCACCTCAGGTCTACTAGCACTACCATGCTCCTCACACAAATGAAACTGGGGACCCACCTGCACGTGGAGCAGGGGGAGCCCAGTTGCGTTTAAGTTGTCAGAGAAGTCTCCACCTCGCTGTGCAGACAGCTCCGATGCCGGTCGGTCCACGCTGGAGGAGGGAACCGCAGCGAAAAGGGCCGGCAAGGGACTCTTTCGGGGCTTTTCGAAACCGGGAAAGGCTGGAAAAGCGGCTCACCTGGGCCGGGGACCGGCAGCTGTGGGCGGCTGCTGAGGCGGCCCGGGCGGAGCAGCCCCACGGGCGGCAGAGCTGAGCGAGGCCTAACGGCGACAACGGGCACTCGCCGAGACCGCCTCCCCCCCCCATCATAAAAGAAGCGTTTCGGGAGCGCTGGGCGAACAAGCGGCGAGGGGTGACCCCCAGGGAGCCCCTTCCCGGGCAGCCCCGGCGCTCAGAGCCTGCTCACGGAGCTGGAGCCGGGGCGCGGCCGTCTGGGGAGAAGGAGGCCCAGGCAGGGCGCTGGGAGCTCCGCCAGGGCCAGAGGTGAGTTCAGGTGGGGGCACCGGTCCCCTCTTCCCGCGTGGGAGGCGAACTCAACCAGCGGTCATTGCCCTCCCAGTCAGAGGACCCGGCCACGGTCACCGCTCGGCCGAAAGCTTTTGCCGGAAGGAACGTGGGGACCCAGAGGGAGCTCCCACCCAAACCTGCGGCCATGCGGGTCTCTGGCTACAGGGAGGGCCTGAGCCTGTCCCTCGGACCAGAGGGCAGCAGAGACAACCCCTGTGTGTGGTGTCACCAAGTGAACGATCTGCTCAGCCTGGGTGCAGAGCAGAAAGAGGAATTCGAAAGGTTGAGGAGTATCAGAGTGGGAGAGGGAGAGGTCTGTGAACATCTTACCTTGATTTAGCCTGGAAGGGAAATCACATCCTGGGCTGCATCAAAAGAAGCATGGCCAGCAGGTTGAGAGGCGATTCTCCCCCTTTACTTTGCTCTGGTGAGACCCCAACTGGAGTTCTGTGTCCAGCTCTGGAATCCTCAACACAAGAAGGACATGGACCTGATGGAGAGGGTTCAGAGGAGGGCTGCAAAAATTATCAGAGGGCTGGAGCCCAGAGATTGGACATTAGGAAGAAGTTCTTTTCTATGAGGGTGGTGGAACACTGGCACAGATTGTCCAGTGAGGTGGCAGAGACCCCATCCCTGGAGACATTCAAGGTCAGGTTTGATGAGGCGCTAAGGAACCTGATGTAGTTGAGGATGTCCCTGTTTACTGGGGGGGGGTTTGACTAAATGATCTTTGGAGCTCCCTTCCAGCCTGAGGCATTCTATGGTGAGATTGATTTGTGGAGCCACACCCTGAGGCAAAGGTAACAGATGGAAGCTCCACAAGAAGCAGAGGATCCCCTCCCCTCTTGTCACCAGGCAGAAGGAGGAGACCTAAAAGACTCAGGGGAACGGAAGCAGGTTCCTGCACTGGAAGGCAGGAAAATCCCCTCCCAGCCTCCCTCACCTTTCCAGTTGCCTTTATGCAATAGGTATGGGGCTCTGGAACTTGAGGTCCAGGCAAATGAGGATGAAGGTGAAGGCCCATCCAATGAGTTGCCTGGGGTGAGTCAGCCAGGACTGCTTCTGGTAAGAAAAAAAAAAAGGAGGGTTATTGTCATAGGCAATTCTCTTCTGAGAGGCATGGAGGACCCCATATGCTGACTGGATCCATACTGCAGGGAAGTCTGCTGCCTCCCTGGGGCCTGGGTCAGAGACATCACCAAGAAACTCCATGGTCTGGTACGGACCCCTGATTATTACCCGCTACTGGTTATGCAGGTTGGAAGGGATGAGGTTGTGGACAGAAGTTCAAAAGTGGTTAAAAAGGACTTTAGTGCACTGGGGTGATTGTTTGAAGGACTGGGAGCATGGATAGTATTTTCCTCAATCCCTTCATGGCAGGAAAGAATACTGAAAGGAACAGAAAAACACACCTGATCAACACGTGGCTTAGAGGCTGGTGCTGCCAGTGGAGTTCTTAGTTGACCACGGGCTGCTTTACAAGACACCAGGCCTGCTGGCAACAGATGGGGAACACCTGTCTCAAAGGGGAAAAAGGATCCTGGGGCAAGAGCTTGTGGGGCTCATTGAAAGGTCTTTTAAATAGACTCAGAGGGGGATGGGGATAAAACAGCTTTCAGCATCATGCCAGGACCTGTGGGACAGTGTGGTAGTAAGGTCTTAAAGTCAGCTGTCTCAGTGGAAGCGGGGGGCTGATGCTCCATGCGGCAGCAAAGACACGAGACTTGATAGGCTGGTAACTATTGAAGCATCTAAGAACTGGCTGGTGGGAATTTGGGCTTCTCCCTCCAAGGAGGCGGCAGGATCCTCAGCCCAGCTAAAGTCCATCTATACTAACGCATGCAGCATGGGCAACAAGCAGGAGGAACTGGAAGTCATCGTGCAGCGAGAAGGCTGTGGTACAACTGCCATCACGGAAACATGGTGGGATGACTCTCGTGATTGGAGTGCTGCGATTGACGGCTACCAACTTTTCAGAAGGGACAGGCGAGGAAGATGAGGCAGTGGAGGGGCCACAGGGAGGGATGTGAATGTCTACAACTTAATGATGGAGATTACTGTGTTGAGTGTTTATGGGTAGGAATTAAGGGAAAGGCCAACAAGGCAGATATCGCGGTGGGAGTTTGTTACAGATCACTCAATCAGGATGCTGAGACTGATGAAATACTCTACAAGCGGCTGGGAAGGGTTTCACAATCGCTACGTCTTGTTCTCGTTGGGGACTTCAACCTTCCTGATGTGTGCTGAGAGTATAATACAACAAAGAGGGAGTCCTGGAGGTTCTTGGAGTGTGTGGAAGATAACTTCCTGATGCAGCTGGTGAAGGAGCCAACTAGAGAAGGTGCCCTCCTGGACTTGCTACTTATTAACAGAGAAGGACTTGTGGGAGATGTAACAGTCAGAGGCTGTCTTGGGCTTAGTGATTATGAAATGATAAGAGTTTTTGATTCTTGGAGAAGTAAGGAGGGGAGTTAGCAGAACCGCCACATGGACGTCTGTAAGGCAGACTTCATCCTGTTCAGGAGACTGATTGGCAGTGTCCCTTGGGAGGCTATCCTGAAGGACAAAGGAGTCCAGGAAGGCTGGGAACCCTTCAAGAAGAAAATCTTAAAAGTGCAGGAACAGCCCATCCCCATATTCTGAAAGACAGGCTGGTGGGGAAGAGACCAGACTGGCTGAATGGAGAGCTTTGGCTGGAACTCGGGAACAAAAGGAGAGTTTATGGCCTTTTGAAAATGGGGCAGCCATTCAGGAAGACTACAAAGATGCAGTGAAGCTGTGCAGGGAGAAAATTAGCAGGGCCAAAGCCCAACTAGAACTCAAGCAAGCTATGGCCGTAAAAGACAAAAAAGCTTCTATAAATATATTAACAACAAAAGGAGGACCAGGAAGAACCTTACTTGGATGCAGGGGGAAACATAGTGACTGAGTATGAGGAAAAGGCTTTGCTCCAGTCTTTAACAGCAGGATTAGTTTTCTGGGTAGCCATCCCCTTGAACTGGACGACAGAGATGGGGAACAGAAGGAGGCCTCCATAATCCAAGAGGAAATGGTCAGTGACCTGCTGCACCACCTAGACATACACAAGTTTATGGGGCCAGATGGGTTACACCCAAGAGTGCTGAAGGAGATGGCGGATGTGCTCACCTGGTCACTCTTCATGATTTATCAGCAGTCCTGGCTAACTGGGGAGGTCCCAATGGACTAGAGATCAGCAAATGTGACGCCCATCTACAAGAAGGGCAGGAAGGAGGATCCAGAGAAATACAGACCTGTCAGTGTGACCTTGGTGCCAGGAAAAGTCATGGAACCAATCATCTTGAGTGCCATAACACATCATTTACAGGAGAACCAGGCAATCAGGCCCAGTCAGCACGGTTTCATGAAGGGCAGGTCCTGCTTAACAAATCTTATCTCCTTCTATGACAATGTGACCTGCATGGTGGATGAGGGAGAGACCGTGGATGTTGTTTACCCGAACAACAAAGCCTTTGACACTGCTTCCCAGAGCACCCTGATGAAAAAAACTGGCTGCCCTAGGCCTGGATGGGCATACACTCTGCTGGATCAAACGCTGGCTGCCTGGCCAGGCCCAGAGAATGGTAGTGAATGGAGTTAAATCCAGTTGGTGACTGGTCACAAGTGGTGTTCCCCATGGATCAATGTTTGGGACACTCTGGTTTAATAACTCTATCAGTGATCTTGATAAGGAGATTGAGCGCACCCTCAGTAAGTTTACAGACGACATCAAGTTACATGGGAGTGTTGATCTGCTTGAGGGTGGGGAGACTCTTCAGAGGGACCAGGACTGAGGCTTCAACGAGGCCAATTGCCAAGTCCTGCACTTGGGCCACAAGAACCCCAGGCAACGCTACAGGCTGGGGAGTGGCTGGAAAGCTGCTCAGCAGAAAGGGACTTGGGAGTTTTGATTGATCCCTGGCTGAACATAAGCCAGAAAGTGTGCCCAGGTGGCCAAGCAGGCCAACAGCATCCTGGCCTGTATCAGAAATAGTGTGGCCAGCAGGACTAGAAAAGCGATTGTCCCCCTGCACTCGGCACTGGTGAGGCCACACTTTAGATACTGGGTTCAGTTTTGGGCACTGCAGTATAAGAAAGACATTGAGGTGCTCGAGCGGGTCCGGAGTAGTGCAATGAAGCTGGTGAAGGGCCTTGAGAATAAGTCCTGTGAGGAGCAGCTGAGGGAGCTGGGCTTGTTTAGTCTGAAGAAAAGGAAGCTGAGGGAAGACCTTATCACTCTCTACAACTACCTGAAAGGAGGTTGTAGAGAGGTGGGTGTTGGTCTCTTCTCACAAGTAACAACTGATAAGAGGAAATAGCACCAAGTTGCACCAGGGGAGGTTTAGGTTGAGCATTAGGAAAAAGTTCTATACTGAAAGGGTTATCAAAGACTGGAATTGGCTGCTTGGGGAAGTGGTTGAATCACCATCCCTGGATGTATTTGAAAGCTGTCTAGATGTGGTACTCAAGGATGTGGTGTAGTAGTGGCACTGGTAGAGTAGATAATGGTTGGACTTGATGATCCTAAAGGTCTTTTCTAACCATAGCAAACCAAGTAGCAGCGATGGGTTGCACAGACAGGAAGATTTTGCTTTGACATAATTTGTTTCCTTTACCTTCTTAGCTTTTGGGTACTGCCTTTTCTTCTTCCTGCTTGCAACTGGCACTGTCCTTCTCACTAACCCAGGCAGATACTGTGCCAGGACCACGACTGCTGTCATGTAGTTCTGAATGCTACTGCTTTCTGGTTTTGCTGAGGAGTGAGTAGATAAAATATTTGATGCCAGAGCTGGTCACAGCACAGCTTTTTCACAGAAAAGAAGTGCTTGTGGCAATACCTGCTCTGCAATTTGAACTTCTGTCCTCTTTTTTTTTAAAAAAAAAAAAAAAAGGCAAGGGGGAGGGTGAAAAAAGACAAGCATTGATGGGAGAAAGTCCAGAGGTGAAAAAATAAAACCTGTCTTTAGCGAATGCTCACACCCATGTCTGCAGCTGGGCATATGCGTATGCAGAAGCTGTCAGACAAAATTTGGGGATGGTGAAGGGCCTGAAGAACAAGTTTTATGAGAAGTGGCTGAGGGAACTGGGGCTATTTAGTCTGAAGAGGAGGAGGCTCGGGGGAGACCTTATCGTTCTCTACAACTACCTGAAAGGAGGTTGTAGAGAGGTAGGCACTGGTCTCTTCTCACAAGTGGCTAGTGACAGAACAACAGGGAATGGCCTCAAGCTGCACTAGGGAAGGTTTAAACTGGACATTAGGAAAATTTTTTTACACTGAAAGGATTGTCAGGCATTGGAACAGGCTGCCTGGAGAGGTGGTTGAGTCACTATCCCTGGATATGTTTAAAAGCCGTACAGGTGTGATGCTTGGAAATACGGATTAGTGGTGGGCTTGGTAGCGTAGGGTTAATGGTTGGACTCGGTGATCTTAAAGGTCTTTTCCAACCTAAATGATTCTATGACATGTGGATCTGGTAGGGTCCTACTGTTAAATTACAGCCTTAGAGGATGCTGTGGAAATTGTGGATGAAGCATACTGGCTGTGACTGATGGGCTGGCATGCGTTTGAAAATTAAGAACCTCAGAAAGCTAATGAAGAATGGTTTCAGCTGAAGAAATTTCTCACAGGTCAAAAATTGGAGGAAGGAGGTGAACTATCATACATAGAGCAAGCAAAAAGGGGTCACACACCTTATTTATTTCCAAAGCACAGCGAGACATGACATGTACTTACCTGTGTTGATTATGAGCCCTGCTGAGCTTGATTATAATCTGCTCTCCCTGGCGGGCGTGCTGCGCTCGGCGGCACGGAGGAAGTGCAAAAGGAATTTGTCTGCGCCGGGATGAAATGTGATTACTGCCTGCACGCTGCAGCAGGGGCTGGCTTCTGAGGGTCGGGGATCCACGCCTCTCAACTAGTCGATGAGTGCTAAAGCACACGGGGGAAGGTTATTTCAGCTGGTAAATTTTTGTGGCCTATTTCTGACTGTTTTGGTGCCGTGATACCTAAGCTGGCGTTTCATCGCAGCATGGAGCTGATAGTGTGAGGTGATCTGCTTCAAAACCAAGCAACGGCTTGGTAATAGCTTTATATTAAATGGAGAGCTTTGCTACAAACTAATTCTAAAGCAGCCAACCCGCAGAAGTAGAGGAACTGAAAACCACTCTAGCAGTGGTTTTAGCTGGAGCTCAAGCAATTTGTGAAAGGGATTAACTAGTGTGATGTCTGTGCGAGCAGGGCTCCGGCCTCAGTGACACGGGATGGCCACGGGCAGCATGAGCAGGGATTTTGGGTACGCTGCAGAGACCTTGCTGGGTGCTGGGGAAGAAGAGGGCCACATGGAGGCAGGCAGTGAGCCCTTCCGCTTGTAGGCTCACGCTCCTGGTAGCTTTGGAGTCTTCAGTGAGTTTTTGGCAGCAGGGGGTTGAGTTCGTGCCTGTCCACTGGCTTGAACCTCTGGCTCTCGTTTGTCCTAATCTCTCTTACCCTGCTAATAGCTCCCAAGGGAAATTTCCTACTGCAGAAAAGGGGAGGAAAAGAAAAAAAAACCACAAAAGCGGATGGCTGAGGGATACAGGGGCGGGAAGCAGCCTCCAAGGGGCCTGCCCACTGGACCAGATGCAGGGATGCTGGCAAGGGAGTTGCAGTGGTGGTGGACATGCCCCCACCCTTCATCTAGGCTTGGGTTCCCACAGGTTCAGGCCACTGGGGAGCTGCACAGGAGGGTGCAAGTCGAAAATGTGCTCCCAACTCCCCAGCAACCTCTTAAGAGCAGGGGCTCCCTTGGGACCCAGCATCTGGCACTGGGGGCGGGGGCAGAGCATTCCCCTCCAGGTGAGATGGGAAGCTGGCGGAGATGGAGGCCCTGGGAGAGGCACTGGTGAGCAGCCTGTGTGTGGGAGTCAGCCCCCCTGCAGGAGGAGAAAAGAGCAGTGCTGAGGTTTTCTGAAACTCTCCTGGTGTATGTGTGTGCATGCGGGTGTTTGTGTGCGTGCAGACATGTACGTATGGGCTTATATATGGGTGTAAACAGATGCATATAAGTTTGCATTAAGCAGAATGTGGATGTTATCCAGAGTAAAGTCCAGCACGTGCATATTCTTAAGCAACCTCTCAATTCTTACTGCAAACTGCGGAAAAACAAGTGAGGTCAAACACAAAGTGTATTTGGCAAGTGCATTAGGTTAAGAGATGTACAGCTGAGGCAACCAAACAGGCTGACAGTTGGAGAATGGGAATCAAGGGGAAAAAAGATACTGTGCCTTTAAAAATCAATGTGAGCAACTCCAGGAGATAAAAGCTAAAGCGACTCCTCCAGAATGACATGGTTATAGCCTGGTACCGCAATTACATTTATTTAGGTGCCCTACCTGTGCATTCCCACTGCTAAAGAATACGCTCAGATCGCTTCCAGCTTTCCCCTCTGCCCTAAATTGCCTGAATTTATGGCACGTACTTGGGAGACCGGGGCAATTTCCCTGTTCCACATTTAACCCATGCTACCCAAACCACCTTAGCTTCATCTGAGTGCAGCTTTGTGTGAGGAAAAGTGGTATTAATAAAAGCACTGGCAAGCGTGTGAGGAAAAGTGGGGTTAATATAGTGGGGCCAGCACGGTGGTGGTAACCCCGAGTCATACAGCCAATTTCTGGGTCAGCTGGACCCTACGTGGCGGGGCTGGTGTCCCCGGCCAACTCCAGTGTCAGTCAGGCAGGGATTTCCACCAAGGTTTTCTCATCAACTTCGTACGGCTGTGGATATCCCTTTCTGAATTTACAAGGGCTGGTAATGTTTTATTTTGGTTTGAATTTGTAGCCCTGCTCGCCTTCCAAACGGCTGTTCAGCAGGCAGGAATAGGAGAAGGGGCTGGAAAACATGACTAAATATGGCTGTGTTTCTGATTGCTACAGACTGTGGGATTAGCTGCCCCTTCTTGCCAGCAGCCACAGCTGAAGTTCCCAAGGTTTGAGGAGCACCGAGAAGAGCTGCAAGTCCAGCCCTCTCTCTCTCTCTCTTTCTTTTTTTTTTTCTTTTTTTTTTTTTTTTCATTTTCCACAGAGAAGTCTGCAACCTATTGTGTGGGCTAGCAAACTTGGCACCCTCCAGCCGCCTACAAAATTGCATTAGGTGTTTATATTTCCTGTAGTGGATTATGTGTTGTCTGGATTTTGGATGATTCTGGGAGAGGGGTTAGCTTTTTTTTTTTTTTTTTTTTCAGTTGGGGCTACAAATTGCATTTGAAATCATTTCATTTTCCTGAAGATAAAAGAGCACTGACAGCTGGCAGGGTAGACGGACATGTTCCGAGACGGATGTAGGCAGCTTCCACTGCCTTGCAACTTGTATGGCCGCTCTGCGAGGCTCAGCCCCGGCACCAGAGTATTTGCCTTGTCCAGAAGCATATCAATAACCTCATTGATTGCAATGATATTTCTCATGCTTAAAGTTAAGCAAGCGCTTAAATGTCACACTGAATCACAAGAAAAGGATTCCTTCGTGCTCTCAGAGTCTGTTCTCTTGACCTAGCTGGCTCCGTGCTCGTGCACGCATCGGGTTTTTATACAAACTTTTAGTATTTATGCAGATGTTGCACGTATGAGGGATTTTCTTTGCAAATTGGAATTGGCCTAACTTTGAAAATATTCTCCTGGCTCGTATGTAGAGCATTGATTGTGCGTTACCGCCATTTTCTAATTTACATCCAACGCCAAAGAGGCAGTAACTATTTCTAGAGTAATCACATGGGGCAAAAAAAAAAAAGTGTTTTTAAATCTTATTTGAAATGTGTGTTGTATCGGCAATAAACAGCATTGTGAAAGAGTAAAATCAGATTGCAAGTGCTTACTGTTATCGTAAATTCACGTAATGCCCTTCTGTGCAAAGGAAAATGACGATCTTTTGCAGCAAACATACAACTTGGGGCAGGATTTTGCGATCGTATTTATTTATGTAGCGTGGGTCCTCATTGTCCCTCTGATATGAATGCTGGACTACTGAATAGCCAGCAGGTGGAGTCATCTATAATGTATGTGTTGTGATGTGGAAAGGCGAGTGAGTGCGACTGGACACGTGGAGATTTCAGCTGAAAGTTGAGACCAAGAAAAATAGGAGGAATGGAACTGGAAAACTCTGTGAGCACAGCGGACACAAAGAGCTAAAACTTTAGCAGCAGAAGAGGAGGGGCCTGCAAAATGTTTGGAATAGCGAAAAGCTGGAGCAATCCTGGAAATACTCCTGTGGCTTGGATCCCGAGGCGTAATTCATGCTGTTGTAATTTGCGCAGATGGTGGCCCTCTCAAGGGAAGGCTTGAACAGCTGGGAAACATCAGGGTGTGGGCCTGCTTCAACCACACACCCTTTCTTTATCCCTGCATCAGTCGCAGTAGTGAAAGGTGATACAGGGATCACTCTAGACAATAATCTGCAAGCTATTCTCTGCCCTGGGAGATGGCTCCCGTTGCCGGTTGTGTTGTGTCGAGGACCAGCTTAGTTTGGCATTTTGCGTACAACAATGAGCTTTCAGATGCATTTCAATAAACCCATTAGGGAGAAAGAATCAGCCTTGACTCCAGAGATCAGTCATGTAGTAAATTGAATTGTAGCTAAGGGGCCCTAATAAACAGGGTGCTTCAACAAAAAACGAGCAGGAGTTACGTGAGAACACCCGTTCTGTTTGCATGATGTGCCCCCAGCCACCACAGTGGGTGTCTTGCTTCGTCCTTCACTCCGTCTGCCTGTTACACCAGGAATGAACGCCGCCTCCAGGGGGGCATTTGGCGTTCCTGAGCTGCGCAGCCTCCAGCCTATTTGGAAACGAGCGGTTGCAAATAATGATTTGTACCGTCTACTTTTCTGTATGCCCGTGTAGGTTGAATAATAATGTCACGGCCACTCGGCTGCTACGGACTCATGTCTGAGAGAGGAGGTGGGTGGCGCAGCCCCGAGGTTCTTTGGAGACACAGCCAGAGATGTATTTATGCAGAGGCTGTGGCTCCAGTGAGGCTACTGGAGGTCTGCATCACCGGCCGTCACCGCTGGCCCGTCGATGTAGACTCCAGCCTTCAACAACCTCTGGTTCACTCAGGCAGCTGAGGGGAATAAATTCCAGGTATTTTCTTTAGCACCCAGAGGGTGGGGGAGAGCCAATGTTTTGGGTTTTTTTTCCTCCTGGTCTGCATCCCATGCACTCCCTGTGGTACCTCTGTGGCTCACTATTTATCTTGAGCCAGTCAGCCCTGCTGTCTCAACAGGAAAGCAAAAGACCTTTCATTTCTCAAACATGCTCTTCACACAGTTTCCTATTATTATACATTTTGGGGACATAGTGGGAGGCCTCTTCGTATCAGAAATGCTGAAATATTCATATTAGAAGAGCTGCAAAAAAGCCCTCTGCTTTATCCCCCATCCTTCCAGGCATAAGCAGTGCAGGCAGACGGCATTTTTATGCTAACTGCATATACGCAGATAACTGCAGCTGCACTGCAGGTGTCGTATGGCTTTAGCAGCATCCGTACACCTGAAACAACACAACTTTTGTACACGATGACACCACAAAGAACCACAGACCAAGCAGCAATTAGCAACGATAAACGTGCTGCAGCAATGTGGGAAGCCAGCAGGAAAATGAACCAGGAAAGTTTTGCTCTGAGCTCTCCGGTTGATTCCCAGCTCGACATTGCCGCTTTGCTGGAGCGCTGAGGTGCTCGGTGGCGTGTACGGAAGCCAGGTGTCCTCACTGCAAGAGGTGGCACCGTGAAAAGACACGGGTGCATTGTGGGTGTTGACCCTCTGACTGACAGCTGCCAGCACCCTTGCGTCAGAGTGACATATCGATATTGGCCTCCTGCCACTGCCTGGGGACTGGCATCTTTCCGGCAGACAGTTTAAGTCATGTGAGGAGGTCTTTGGATTTTGTTGACTTACGTTATGTATTTTTGGCCGGTGACAAGGAAAGGCAGCTTCTGTTCATAAAATTCTGTAGCGAAGAGCTGGCCTGAGATACGCAAGGAGAAACGCTTACCCACACTAGATTCTATAGAAGGCTCCATCACCACTTCCTGCATAACCAGGACCAAAGTGCAGGGTGAAACTTTACCTTGGAGGCTCTTCGTTACCTGTGTGAGTACTGTTGTCAGGAGGAAGAGCGTTTGGCCCGGGAGCTTGGCTGGCAGGACAGAAGCGAAGCAGCAGGAATGAATAGGGTTTGGCAAGCCACTAAACCTCCCTTCACCCTCTTAGCAGAGACCAAATCCACTGCGAAAGGAGATGGGCAAAGCTGAAGGAGGCTGCGAGGGCAAGAGGGTGACGGTCACCAGGATGAGACGTGTAGATGATGGAAGAAGCAAGAAACCGTTCTCAGTTGTGGCAGTGGAGAGATCTGCTTTTAACTGTCTCCTAATGATTTCTGTGCCTTTGGGTCAAAGAGTAAAAGCCGAGTTTGTGCTTCATGACTTCATGCCTGTGCCTTAGAACCTGCATGAGTCATTGCCTCAGCTCCATTTGAGCACCCTGTGGCACCCAGCTTTTTCTACTTCCATAGACATTTCATACCCAGCATCCTGATGGCATCTGATCTCCAGCCTGGTGGGAGCACAGGCACCTAGTCCTTCAAGGAATCCTATCAGAGGGTGTCTTTCTTGGTGGGGGTGAAACCCCTGCAATTCTATTCTAAAATGATACGAATCTGTTCAGAAAGATGTAATCTTCATACCAGCTTCTGAGAGCTCTCTGGAAGGATAACATTTCTTATGGCCGTTTTTCATTGATCTGTCAAAGACAAAGCACTGGTGAGCGCTCTGCAAACTTGTCCATAAAATCATGGCGCGCAGGAGCCTTTGGCAAGAGCACTGTGCAGCAGTGGAAGGGTTAACAGAGGAGTCAGCTGTCTGTTTAGTATGTCTCAGATGTCACACACAAATACCTAAAAGGCAGCTGGGTTGTGTGAAAGGAAATCAACGGATTAGGATTGTAGTCCCAGCTCAAAAGCTTTTTTGTGACTTCAGGAATGCCTCCCATCCCATCTGTTAAAGGGAGATAAAGTGTATCCCACAAGCATACTGTGAAGATTAATTCATTAATCTTTTTTTAAAGGAAATGGAAAGAGCTAAAGAAATAATAATACAAAAGAGTATGGCAATAATGACAGTAAGAAAACGATAGCATGGAGCGTGGCAGCAGCAACTGCAGGTCAGCGTGGTAGGGAGGGCGCAGTGCCCTGCCTGCGCTCTTTCCACCCGCACGGTAACTGAGGGTGCTCTGCCATGGTCCTGGCTGCTCCACTCCACGGGCAGACTGTAGACTACAGCCACCCGAAAACGCCTGGCCAAGGGACCTGCCTACGGCACCACCAGCTCTCCTGGGTTCTGCTCTGCGGCGCAGACCATGTGATTGCAGGATGTGAGGGGGAACTGGCAGCAGCTCTGGCACCTGCACAGCAGGAGGTGGTGGAAAAGGGGGTTAGGAGAAGATGAGGAGAAAAATGGAGGCAGGCTACTGTAGAGCAGCTCCTTCTTTTGATATCCCTCAAGGGGAGAATCAGATGGGCGCCTGTATCACAATGAGAGGAGCACTCCCAAGTGTGCACAGGGTTTTGTCTCCAGACTGTTTACTCCTAACTTGCCTTCAGGTTGAAGCCTTCTGCAGCGCCTCACAGGCAGTATTTTAACCTGTACCCTTCATCTAGAATCCCTCATTAAAATCTGCAAGAAGACAAATAAAGAAATGCTGCTTTTCTCTGAAGGAACAGCATCCCAGTCACAAGAATCTCGGCTTCTTTTCAAGCCGAGTGGACTGAACACGTTTCTTCAATGTTGTTTGACAGTCTGGCTCATTTTCTCAAACCCAGTCAAGATGAATGAGACATGTTTACCCTTGGTGGGTGAGCAGACAAAAGCTGCATGTAATTGTCTTCTGGGTGCCTGCCACTCCATCGGGATTTGTAATCATTTTGAAAAAAGAGATTTTCCCCGTCACTGGAGGAGACAAGCTGGCACCTCAGCATAAAACATACCACTTAAAATAGCTTTTAACGTGGCCTTGAAGACTATTTTTGGATCAGGAAAAATGTGGTGTAAGGGAAGACTGGAGTCATATATTGTAACTGCTACTCAAAACAAAGCTGTATCATTTCATGAAGATCAGCAGATGTGTAAGGACACACCAAAACAACCTAACTGTTCCACAGGCTTTGTTACACACGGTGATATTCAAGAAGTCAAGAAGGGCTTTCTCCTATGCACATTGACTCGCAACGACCACCTCCATTCCTGGTTTTCTCCTTTTCCTCTAAAGCATTGGCGGGTGGAGGAAAAGTGCCATTCTCATCTTGTAACAAAGCCAACCACAGATTTGTGTTATGATCTGCAGATTAGTTCTCCCTTAAGTTGCTATGGCTTCCAGACTACTTTCAGGACAGTACAGGCTGCCTGTGCATTCCTCATTCTAGAGCAGACCTTGTTCTTGGTGCTACCAGACAGCAGCTGTGTAATGAAATCAACTTCACGTTTCCATTGTGGATCCCAAATGTTTCTCAAAATCAAAAGATGTGGAGATGTACAAAAGGGCTGACAAACAGGCTTCAGGTATTTGAAGACTGGTCTTCATCTGATTGGAATTCATCTGCAGCAGAACGAATGAGTTATCTATAAAATTGCAGAAGAAACCCGTGCAGGCTGTTAGGGAATGGGAAAGCAGATCAGTCCCTTCCCAAGAAATGAGATGCAGACTGAGGCTGTGAGATGAGCCCAGAACTGCAGGAAGGAAGCCTGGAAAAGGCCAGAAAACACTCGTGCCATGAGTGACGGGGTGGCTGTGCTGAGCTGGGGCGGTGTCAGGTACAGAGCTGGGCACCACATCCCCAGAAACTGGATGCTCCTGAAGCAGGGTATGAAGCCAATACCCCTCAGACCAGATCTGCCTCTGTTCAGTACCTCTCCTTACGGGCAGAGCGGCAGGATCCTCACCCTGAAAGGCAGTGAGGACAGGAACACAGAAATGTGGCTGTGCCTGTGGTGGGGGCTCAGCTCGGGGGACTTGGCTCTGCCCGAGGGATGAGTGCTCCGCACCCCTGCGGCCACGGCGACTGCCCCAGCTCCGCACCCACTGCGGTCCAGTCAAACGACGCACCGGTCAGCACCACAAAGCCTTTGGCCCAGGCCCGTCGAGAGCAGGCAGGGCCTAGGCCGCCTTCGCGCCTTAACCCCGCGGCCATCTCCCCCCTGCAGCCGCCGGCAGAGCTGCGCTCTCGGCTCCGCCCAGGCCGACGGGTCCGTGGCAGCCCCGGCGCGGGGCC
>VWZK01006037.1:300790-318415 GCA_013396935.1 Baryphthengus martii
GGGTGCAGCCCAGCACGTGGGGTGGCGGCGGCGGCGACGCGGGACCGTGGACCTCAGGGCGCCGCCGCGGGGTCCAGCGCTCCGCTCACCACCGTTCTACCCCGCTGGTGACCCTTGGGAGGCCGCGGCTGGCTGGGCTTTAGAGGCCGGGGCCTTTGGGTATCGTAAACGACGGAGAGAAATCCCAAGTGGTGCCTGGGAAAGGGGGTCGTGGGGCGTCGGGTGGGCGTCTTCCAGCCTGGCACAGGGTCTGCCAACGGGATCGTACATGTCAGTCGTCTTCTGCCAGCATGTTTTGATGGTCTCCTAAACATTGCTTTTTCCAGGTGCGCTCGCTTTTGTGTTTATGGGGTGATGCTGCCAAGGTATTCCTGCTTTCCTTTGTCTGGATGTTGCACAGGGTTGTTTTATTATGGCAGTTGCGCTGCCCTTTTTTGCTTCTGTTTCTTATGACAAGTAGATTGGAGTTCTTTGGAAGCAGCGTGATTTATTCATCTGAACTTGTTTCGCTTCTCACCTTTTCTGGGGTTGGTACGCACTGCTGAGGGTTTCCACGGGGAGCATCCTGTCCTCTTCCAATGGTTTTCTCATCGAGATGCCGAATGCTGGCCAATGATTACAGGCTGTCCCAAGTTTGCATGCTCGAGATATTTTTTGTTTTAAATAACTTGCAGCAAGAGCGGTTTATTTTTGGTTCTGTTTGATGCTCAGCCTTTCTTGGTGGTCTCTCTACAACATCACTTTTTCCTCAGCGTGGTGACGCAGGCTGAACCTAGGCTGGAGCTTCACACTCAGGTGCTGCTGCTCACGCTCGGGCAAGGGCCCGTGAAAACTACTCTGTAGTCTTTCGTTCCTTGAAGTAGTATCTTCTCCCACGCGTAGGTGTCAAGTATGATGCAAGACAATGTGTACAAATGCAAGGAGAAAGATACTCAGCTCTGAAGGAGTGTTTATATGTTGTGTCTCTCAAGGTATTGTGAACATGGTGAGGTGAAATTCTTCCAGGTCTTCAGAGTCTAACTGGGGCACAGGTTCTGTGCGGCTACAAGAGATGCGCTAGTTAGTAGTTAAACTGTTTGGTGTTGATGTAAACCTATGGCAAATCAGCTGAGAAAGGCCCGCGAAGAGACTTGAACTGGTTTCACAGAACAGTCTTAATTTTTACTTTTTTTTTAATTGCAAATGAGTACAATTTCTGTATGCATAAAAGGCTCCCCTCTATATTTACGTCAAGGAAAGTGTTGTGTTATCTGTTCGATGACTCGTATTAAGATCGCAGCATTCAACTGTGGGGCTACAACAGTGTGCGTGCATGACAACATGTAATACTGGTGGTGATGGTAGTAGGGATTAATTGTGGATCTTAGCAGAAAGTTGGAGTTTGTTTCTGTATCAAACACTGGTAAACAGTGGAGAAAACAGGTGGAGCAATGTGGCTAGTAGAGTCCGATTTTAGAATGAAGTATGTTTATAGTCAGTTTAACTGTTCTTCAGACTGAGATCCCCTGTATTGTAGTTACTTGGTATTCTTAACATCATTTGAATCTTTCCACATGTATATATATGGAAAAGATTTTTCAATCTCTTTTCAATATAAAAGAAGAAAATAAACATATATATATATATGTATATTTGGGTTTGTGCCCAGAAGTTTCCCTTGAGCTTTTTTACTGTTAAAGAGTGTGGTTTATTTGGAGAATCTTCTCGTGGTAGTAGGCAAGAAATACCAAATTTAAAGCCAAACTTAAAATAATACCAGAGCTAGGAAAAAATGTGTTCTTTAATGTTTGGGAAATTCGTTATCTTTTAACCTAAAAGTCAAAACAAACAATTGCCTTTCATGAGGGTTTCTGTTCAGATAATGTATTCTTTTGAAGTACAATATTTTAGAATAACGGGTTCTTTTTAATAAATTCTCTATGTTTAACTGTGTATAATGCTTACAGGAGGAATAAAGAGCCTATTCTTTGATATTTTTTTTTTTTTTTTTAATCCCCCCCCCCCCCCCCCCCTTTATGTGCAAGAGACTTTCTGGAAGCTGGAAATAACACCAGCAACTGTTGTACCTTGTTTTTCCTGCAGATCCTGTCAATTTTCTACTTCCTGTTCCAGAGCCACAGGCTGTTGCTGTGTAAACTTGGTGACCTCGTGTTGCTGGGCTGATAGCAAGGAATCCCAGGGTGCCAGGCTTGTCACGGTTTCTTCTTTGCATAACCCCAACCTACCGATGGTTTGGGGTATGAACACGACTTGTTTTGTTGAAGTAAATAATTTAGCTGTAGAAATTTCTAATGCAGCTGTAGAAGTAATTTTTTTTGGGGGGGGGATATCTCTTAATATGAAATAAAAAACTAGCTTATGGGAAGATAAGATAGTAGCTAGCTATTAAGAAGTTGGGTCAAAGTGTGCCTTAGAGCTTAAAGTAGCCCTTAGATTTACTGGGTTTCTTGTTTTCTGCTGTCTCAGGCCAGCATGCTCAGACAGCTTATGCAGTTAGGGTTTCATTATCTAATCCATCTTTGATCAGGCCGGATAAATGGTGTTTGGCCAGTGCTGATCTTGTTAGGAGGGTGGTGTAAAGCTGCTTGAGTTGGGATTGGGACAAATCGGATCATGGCTGCTATCTGCTTCTGGGACATATTTCAGTTAATCGTGGCGTGGGAGGAAAAGGTCCAGCACAAACTGCTGCATTTTAGGTCCCTATGGTCCATAAGCGGCAAAAATCAAATGCCACTGGCTGGGAATGTCTCCTATGGATGCATTTGGATATGTTTGTAAGTTTTGGAAGTGAAGGGCCTGAAAGGTACTGCAGCTTTTTAACTACCTAGGAACTAGTTTGCTCTCTGTTTGCTGGCTTGGATGAGTAGAATTGTTTGGATTAGCTTGCAGATCTGGGTAAAAATAGTCCCCAACAGAGTGGAGAAAAAAAAAGAAAATTATATTGGCTTAAGTCACTTATGAGACTGCACTGAGATGCAGTTGTTGATGCAGACGTATTTGCCGCTTGTCAGAAGAAGTTGACTGCTGCACAGATGGAAGAGAAAGTACCCTTGCAATAATCTCTCCTCCTCTGTTCCTCACATGATGAAAGACGAGAAATGTTGTGGCTAGCTGGGAAGTGTCACTGCTTTCTCTTTGGAGCTGCAAACAAGTGTGTAATTCCAGGGTGCTGTGTTTGTCTTCTCCATCAAGGTGCTAGAGGTATACCAGCCAACTTACACTGCTGAGGAAGGTTGTTTGAGAGCATCTTCTGGTTGCTTTGCACAGGGGTCAAGTGAGTTAATCAACTCCTCGTTCAGGCCCTAAACCAAATTTTAATTTAATGTGTTTTTTTTTTTCTATGGGGTCTAGGCTGGAGAGTGAATTAAAATTATACCTAGGGGTAATATGTGGTTGGAATTAGATGGAAGGTGTGAACAGAGCTGATCCTTGTTCCACTTTCAGGAATGACTTGTGTGCTCGGTATCTCTGAGTATTTGGGGGAATTACTCTTCTGCAGCCATGAGTGTGGCCGACTGGTCAGGGAAGACAGTTAATGCAGCTGTGGACTACGCCTTATCCAATGCACATCAACTTTTAGCAGCAGCCATGAGTGGTGACTTTGAATTGTCATTCAGGCATGTCTGCATAGGGTTCATAAAAATGACTAGCAGCGTTGAGATCAGTCCCTTGTGACTAAATAATGATGTAATAGGTGATAAGTCTTCGCTCTGCAAGAAATTCCACAGTTTCTCTTCCTGTGGCAAGCCAGAAGATGGTCTGTAACACGCTCCGCTAGCTTGACTCCTTCCAGCATGAAGACTGGAAACCCTGAATGGCAATGGCAGTGTGCCCCAGAAAGGGGAGAGAGAGGACATTGCTGGTGCTTCATGACAAACAGTGTCCTCATTCAAACTATGGCCCGTTTGTGGTGCTCCAGAGGACTGCAAGGAATCAATCTGCTGATGCTTTCCAAAGACAGGTTTGGGTTTTGCAAGTAAGATTGCTGGCTGGGACTGTAATCAAGATGGGACCAGTGAACAACAGCTTCTGTGCTGTGGAAATCTGTATTTTTAAATCTTACAGAAGAGAGCACCTATTTCCAGTAAATTGTGGAAAAGCTGTTTAATCAGGTTAGCTTTTTCCTCCCTCTTATTATTCATGGCACGGCTATCGTCATAAAGAGATGCAGACCGATACAGGGGTTACAAGATACTCCAGAAAAGAAATGAAGTTCCAATGCTGACCTCTGCTTTAAATCCAGGATGAGGTTTCCTGGGATGCTGTTTGGACAGACTATTGCTGAGGTGATGAGACATAATGAATCACCTTTATATTTGTTGTTATTGCTTTTGTCTGTTGTTTGTTTTTTTTTTAAAAAAAATATTTTGAGAGTTAGACCTGACATAGTCTGGAAAGACTTAGAAAATTTCCAGTTCAAAGAAAACATTTGGCATACAGACTGAGAGGATTTTAGAGATGTTGTGAGCATTTCAATGTTGGCTCTTTTCTTACCATATTCAGAAAAATGGGAAGCCCAAGTAGAGTCTTCTGGATGCCTCTCCAGGCCCTGCTGGTATTTCTCTTCAGATTACAGAGGCTCATTTCTAAAGGTGGTGGCTGCGGTTGTGAGGTTGGAAGCTGAACAGAGGTCTGGCTTTGCTGAAGATGGTTTCCTTCTGCGTATGTGTACTGGCTGTAGACGTTTGCTTTTTATTTTTCCTTTTCAGGATTCCTCTGTGGAAATGTGAGCATGCTGGCATTTTGCAGAAAGCCTGGACCCTCCTTTGTATTTTGAAAAGGTTGCTCACCCAGCTGAGTTTGGAGCAGTGTGCCTCTCTCCCAGGCACGTCCTGTGAAATACCCTCTGTTGGCTTTTCCCTCCAGTGACCTAGCAAGCAGGGCTCTCATTTTGACTTTTTACATCGGGGTTTCACAGCTCTGTCTTTAAGACTGTCTCAAAGAAGTGCTGGCCACTGAAGATTTAGCAGCTGTGTTGTTGCTGTGCTGGCTTCGTGCTTTATCGTGGCTGCTCTGAGGGCTTTCAGCAGCTCTGTTGCGGTGAGGCTGGTGGCAGCAGGCACACCAGAACGTGGCACTGGAGATGCGAAGGAGGCAGCAGTAAAATAAAATAAAATAACTGTGTCATTTGTGCTAGTCGTAGGGAAGCCAAATTGAAGTGGAGACGGACCTAAACTGGATTCTGTGTGTGGTCTGCGGCCCCCTGGAGACTGCTGCTGAAGGACATACCTCTGTTAGCTTGCAAAGATAAAGCGTGTTGCTGGCATCCTTTGGTTTGCTGCACAGGAACCTCTACCCCTTTGGAAGATGTTACGGCTTGCCTCGCTTGAAGATGTTTTAAAACCTCTCCCTCTCCATTGCTGACTTGTCTCATGGCACGGGGCAAACCCTCATTCTCACGCAAAGCCCAAGTGTAGGGTGGTTGTTTTGGTCTGCTGGAAACCTCTTATTTAATTTGCCTATCTCAGATATTACTTGACCTTCTGTGTGTGTGTGCGCTTTTGAAATGGAGTGGCTGAGAGATCAGAGGAACATCCAGGAGCGAAGTGAGAGAAGCAATTAGAGGTAACGAGTTCCAGTTCGTTGAAGCATTCTGTTGATCTACATTTTACAGTGGTATTGAGTGGATGGTGGAGTGTAGCTGTCATGAGATAATCCCTATGTTTAGGGATTAGAGCTGCTTGACTGCGTTTTGGGCCTCAACTCCCTTTGCTCTCCAGTAAATTTAATTTGGCCACCAATCTTTTCTAAAATCAGGAAGATACTAGCTTGAAAGATACATATGTGTGTTCCCGAGCACGCTTCCCCCTCCCTCTGCTTCACTTCCTTGAGCACACCTCTTTTTTCCAGGTTAAATTGGAAATGTTTGCAGGAGCCAAGCTGAGTGATGGCGGGGGCTGTATGAAACAGTCCTCACCAGGCTTGGACGGTACCACCATCCTGACCCGCAGCACTCCTTGTGAGGGCTCTGCCAAACTGTCCCACTGAGCTCTGTCAGGGCGCCTCTCCTGCAGGAAAGCTTTGCTGTCTGCTGGGTTTTGCTGAGAAGGGCCCATCGTAGGTTGAAGTTTCTAACAGGTGTTCTTGATTCCAGAGGATTTCCAGGGCAGTTGGGAAGAGGCTTGTGAACCACTGCAGTCTCTTTCTAGTTTGACTGGTCACGTGTAGGTACAGCATCTATCAAGACCACCCCTAGCGGCTCTTTTGCTGGGCTGAAGGAAATAGGGCACTAACTCCTTAGCAATGATACCATGGATTTAAGTAGCTGCAAAGTGGGAAAGGTTGTTTAATGAGGAAAGTTGTGTTTAATGAGGGGCAACAGCTGAACTTGAGCTGGATCCAGCACCTGTTTGGGCAGATCAGGAAGCTTTGCTGGTTTCTGCCACCTCAGTTGGTGTGATATTGGTGTTCAGTCAGCTGTACCATTGCCACTTCCTAACCTTTGGAGTGTGCGCAGAGTCTACTTGTGATTCATACCGAGTAGAAAAGAGGTCGTGAGGTCTTTTACTTGCATCTCTTGGGAAGGACAGCGGGATTTGGTCTGGCATGTTTTTGAAGTGGCTGTGTATTCCCGGGGCTACTGCTTGTGTTTGCCTTTGTCTAGGAGAGTTGGTTGTGCAGGAAGATTGGATGCTTCCTTTAAAGAGTGTGGGCTGTAAAAAGCAATTGTTTTTTTATGCATGACTTTCTTGGGTTTTATCTGCTCAGAATCACCTCAGCAATAATGCAAGTAAGAGCACAGAGATGGGGAAGAACCTGCATCATTTAAGGGTGGGGGGAAACCCCACATGTCTGCAGTTTTTACCCTCTGGCTGTACGTATCTAAATTTCTTTTAATGGAGAGTCTAAAGAAGCAACCTTATGTGGCATTTCTTTGTGTGGCAGATATCAAAATGTTCTCCCCAGAGGCCTTTGAGGCCCTGGGATCTGCATTCAGCTCAGGTTTCTTCAAGGGACCAAAGTGTACTCTTTTAGCTGAGGCTTTGCTTTCTGCACAGCTTTCCCCCTGTTGTTTCTGCCGGAGATTTTTACAGACACTTGGGGTGGTTGTCACCGTTGGGGGCGATGCCCGGGAAGCAAATCCCACCAAGGTATCACTTAAAAGCCTTGATTTAGTGCTGCGTGGGCTGAGGAGTGGCTGTAGCTGGGATCCTAGGCCTATAATTTGCTTCTTGCGGTTGCCGTTCCCTTAGCGGTAGAGGGATGGGAAGGTTGCCTTTCTTCCAGCCTGCTCGCCCTCCTCTGGCGGGTGAGGCAGAGGAAGACTGGTTGGTCCCTGCGCTGCAGCAGGGCTGGGCGCCTTGTCCTTGGGGCCCCAGGTCTGCATGCCATGTAGACAAGTGTGAATCTGAGCAGCTGCTGTGAGATGTGGCTTCTGAGCTGTCTCTGCCTGGCTTTTGGCTTTAGTTCTGTCCTGTGGCTTTGCTTCCTATTCCTGGGAAGAAGAAATGAGGGGAAGTGTGCACATGAAAGGGCTTCTCCATTACCCTCCTGTTCTGGAGAGAAGGTCCATCAGAGGCCTCTTTGCTACCCTTGTTTCCTGCTAAAAGCCCTGTGTGGACTGAAGTTTTGTAGGTGCTTCTCCTTGCCTGTAGACACCGGTTCTTATCTTTGGAGTGATGTAGCGTGGTTTGTGGGATTGAAGACTTTTTTTTTTTCTAAGAGATGCTATTTCTGCTTCCAGGAGTGGGACCGGCCATACAATCTGAGGAGGTCCAAAAAGTTCATTCAGGAAAGGAAGCCTAGGTTGTGGTGTCGCCACAGCAGATTGAGCCGTGGGGCATACTGAAGGAGGTGGAAGCTGGCAGCGTCGCATGGGCAGATGTCCTGTGGCTGGTGGGATGTACGAGAGTGGGAAGCAGGAGTTTGTGTGATGTCAGCCTCAGGGATGATCTGGATTGTGGAGAAAACTGAGTCAGTAAAGTGTAGAGATTACTTCTGCTGATTTGCTGAGATCTGAATGTCTCTTGGACAGCCTAGAGGAGAAATCGTTAATTTCTGAAGCTCATGCCGATCCTATTACTTGTTTTGTCCAGAAGTGAAAGTTGAGATGTGTGAAAACACAGAATGCCTGTGATACTGCAGTTTTAGGGAGAAGGGTGTTATGCTACGGTGATGCTGTGGGAATGGGTGTTTGTCCTGGGTAGTCTGAAGCTGCTGGGCACTGCCTGTGTGACACAAAAGGGTGAGGAGACTGAGAACATGCCAGAGTGAGAACCAGTGCTGCAGTGGGCTGTGCCTGGGAGACAATTAATACATGGTGCATCCAGCATGCTGGGGATTGGAGCTCATACCCAGCAAGTGCCCAGCAGGAGGACGTGACAAGAAGGCACTGTGTGAGGTCTTAACTATGTGGTCATACATTTTATGTTTTTAGAGATGACTTCATCTCCATAAGTCCATCAAATGGATAGTGCTCACTGAGGAGCTATTAAATCTAGTGGGAGTTTTGTTATCAGCTAAAGTGAGTGTGAGGTCAGGCTTGGGAGTGAGAGCTATTCCATATTTCATTTCTTCCTTTTCATCTCATGTGTGACCCCAAACTGAGTTTACTGCCAATAATCTAAACTTTACACCGAATACAAAGCTATTAATTTTTAATGATTTCTTCTGCAGTACTCACCTCTGTAGTGGGGATGCTTCATAGATACTAATGGTCTTGATTTTGTAGTTTTCCTGAGAGATAGGAAAGGTGTTTTCGCTATTATTGTAGAAATGGGGAATTGAGGTACTGGTAGTAAGACTAGTTTTGCAAAAATCCCATTGGCACTTGCAACCTGATTTAATTTTCATGTGTATTTTTTATTGTAGCTGATGGGGTTTTGGTAATGTTTAAATCCTTGATCTACAGCTCTCTGCAGCTTGCACTGTACTGTATACCTACCACTTCCATGAGGCTGATCCTCAAGTGTATCATGTTGGGCATGTGTGTCATGTTGGGCAAATTTAAAGTGCTATTGTCTTCACCATGAAAAACAGTAGAAAAGCTTGAGTTAAGTGTCTTTGTCATCGTTGTAGTGAAACTTGACTTGGAAGATGAAGTTGGAAATCTAACTTTTCATGAAGAACGGATGTCGATTGTCCTTAACTGTAAACTCACATACCTTTTTATTTCTGCAGTCGTTTTTCCTGCTTGGAATGTAGTGCTTCCTCAGTTGGAGTGAAGCAGGAGTCAGGAAAAAATAGCACATAAGCCTAGTTTGTTGTAATATCCTGGCACATGAGGTAACAGAGTGGCAGAGTTGCACGGGTAGCTAAAACTGGTGTTTTTTAATTCACAACCCTCGACTTTAGGAATTGAAGTGCTCTTTTAAGAGAGAATGTCACAACTTTACGTTTTGAGTTAAAAGTGGGGTTTGGTGTGTTAGTGAGCAGAAAGCTTCCGTGGGGACAGGAAAGGCAGGAACCGGCTCCCGACCAGCTTCCTGCGCTGGCTGTGTGGGGGACTGGCAACTCTCCCCCTTCCTGGGGACACAGCTCTCAGTGTGAGCACTTGTGGGATTAACGGGGAGGAGGCGGAGGCAAGCTAAGGCACATTTTGCTGGGGAGGCTTTGTGACACCTTTGGACTGCAAACCAGTCCTGCTTCTTGGGATTCGGGTGTCTTGGGTGAAAAGTATGTGGGTGATCATGGACTTGACATCTCACTCCTTTTGCTTGTTGAATAACGTGTCCCTGATGCATCCCATCGCTGCCTATTTTTCATTGCTTTTGCAGGGTGTTAGTTTCTGTTTTCTTCTTAGTTGAGTACAGTGCTGTGAAAAAGGGGGATCACAAGTGTGCTGTGTACCTGGGGTGCTCTCATCTGCAGAGAGCCCTGGAGAACAAGGGCAGGATTGGAGAGGGACTTTTTACAAGGGCACATAGTGACAGGACAAGGGGTAGTGGCTTTAAATGGAAAGAAGATAGATTTAGATTAAGTGTAAGGAAGAAGTTCTTCACTGTAAGGGTGGTGAGGCATTGGAACAGGTTGCCCAGAGAAGCTGTAGATGTCTCCTTCCTGGAAGTTTTCAAGGCCAGATTGGATGGGTTTTTGAGCAACCTGGTCTAGTGGAAGGTGTCCCTGCCCATGGCAGGGGGATTAGAACTTGCAATGCAAATCATTCTGTGATTCTATGGTTTTGAACCGGCTGCCCTATCTTGTTGCCAGGATTGTCAGACTACGATGCTGGAAATAGTATAACACTTGTAGGGGAGGAAAAAACAAACCCTTCCACTGCTTTCTCCCAAGAGCAGATAAAGACCAACATGGCGATGCCTTCTTTGTGCTTTGATGTGTGTTCTAGGAATTCTTATTGCCTTGAAGTGAGGGGAGGAGATGAGGCTGGAGGCCTCTCCAGTGCTCACGTGAATCCAGTGAAGACCTGGCTAATGTTATCAGCTGGATCCATCGGCTTTTTGTCTGTATGACCTTTATACCTAAGCACTCCTTGGAAACTTCTGACTTCCTGGGCTAGTTAGATTTCCCTAAGAGTAGTGGTCTGCATGCCAAGTGCCTCGTGTTGTGACAACTGCGCTGAGAGGTCACAGTCATGAACAGTGGAGGCAAAGACCATCGTTTGCCAGAGTGGGTTGGATTCAGCAGGAGGTGATAGCAGCATCTGTGAGGAGTGCTGTCTGCGTGACGGTTAAACGTCAACTGTGGGCTGGAGAAAGGTTCAGGGGAGAAGGGGAGCTAAAAAGAAAATGGACCACCAGCTGTTGATTTTTGATTTTCAAATAAAGAGGGTTACAGTGGGACTTAACTCTTTATAGTGTTTCCATCTGCTGTGGTTTAACCCCAGTCATCAACTAAGCACCACACCGCTGCTCTCTCACTCCACCCCGATACCCCGCTGGCATGGGTGAAAGAAGAGTAAAAGTGAGAAGACCTATGGACTGAGATAAAGACAGTTTAATAGATAAAGTAAAAGCCCCGTGCACAAGCCAAGCAAAACAAGGAATTCATTCGCCACTTCTCATCAGCAGGCTGATGTTCAGCCATCTTCAGGAAGGCTGGGCTCCATTGTGTATAATGGCTACTTTGGAAGACAAATGCTATCACTCCAAATGTCCTCCTCTTCCTCCTTCTTCCTTCCAGAATTATATGTTGAGCATGACGTCATATGGTCTGGAATATCCGTTTGGTTGGTTGAGGTCAGCTGTCTCAGCTGTGTTCCCTCCCCACATCTTGTGCACCGCCAGCCTATTCATTGGTGGGGCGCGGTGAGAGGCAGAAGAGGCCTTGACTTTGTGTGAGTGCTGCTCAGCAGTAGCTAAAACATCCTAGGGTTAGCAACGCTGTTCTCAGCACGAATCCAAACCATAGCCCTATGCCAGCTACTATGAAGAAAACTGTTCCAGCACACCAGCTGACTGCCCTTTCTTCCAGTGCCCACTGGTGACCTGTAAGTTAATCTTGTCCGAGAACTGGACTGCTATGGTGAACTTGGATGTGGTGAATGATACTGAGACTGGCATTTGGGTATATGTTGTCTGACCAATTATCTGATCTATGTGTCTGTATACATGCTTGTGTGTCGCTATGCCAGGAAACTGCAATGATGCTTGTAATTAGGTCTGCTTTCTGGTGTGTGCCTCTGTCCACTGATTGCATCCTTCCACAAAAGGCTTGCGGCGTTTCACCGTCTTGCCCGATCTCTTCTATCGACAGGAGCATCGTGTGGTCAGTGCCTAATACAGCAGATTCAGAAGAATAACTTTTCTCTGTCGATACATCAGAAATTAACACCACTAAGAGTTCTTGATGCTTCATGCTCTGTCCTGAACCTCTTCCATCTGTGGGGTTGAGAACATATCTGAGCGTATCTCTCTCAGCCTGATTGTGACCAATGTATAGGTTCTGGGGGTGGGTGTTTCCTGTGGGAAGGTGTTGCAGAGAATAGATAGAGGTGGTGAGATACCTTTTTTCATGTGTGTTTTCCTCCTGTTATTAAATGCTTAAAGGGGTGAGTAAGGATTCTTCCTCTGCTGGTCAATGAGTTGATGTTTTTATCATGAGTGGTATCAGGTATTCATGACTGTTTTGCCTGCCAGAAGGAGCGTAAGTTAGATTCATAGCTTGGACCACGACTCCTTTAAGGACTAGGAATTTTTTAACTCTGGGCTCTTAGTTGATGGATGTAGATGGAGCATGTCCATGTTGCTTTGGAAGGTTTCCTTAAATAGGCATGACCTTTCCAGTGAAAACAGGAAGATAGTTTTTGCGTTGTGTGTTCAGATTTTTTCTTTTTTTTTTTCTTTTTTTTTTTTTTTTTTTTTTTTTTTTTTTTTTTTTGAGCTTGGCGTTTGTTTCATTTTTGGAACTCATGATTACTGCAGGCATTTACCATAGAAGTAGCTCACAGTCTTGGTAGCTTCGTGGGGCAGGGCTTGGCAGCTCTGTTGGAGTTTGATAGGGAGATTGTTTTGCTTTGCAGTGCAGCATTTGATAGAACATTTGTTCAGTCCTTTCTGTACCAGCCGCTATTTTTCACCTTTGTTGATCTGGTTCTCCTCCCTTATCACGCTAGCATCCGAAAATCTGAGGCATCTCTGTGTAGGGAAAAGACTAGCCAATCTGCATGTGTTAACATGTAGATGGGGAATAGATAGTGCTTCACTAAATCTGATTCTTCCTATGTTAAAAATGTTCCTGTTTCTGTCTGGTTTTAGTATTTGTTGGCACGGAGGTTGCAGGCAAATTGGAAAGAATGGTCCTGTCCCCTCAGAACAAGGAACCCTCTGGCTACAACATGAATGTGGTGATAGTCTGCCTGAAGCAGTGCCTGTCCCTGACCATCCTTGGGAGGTGTAGCAGGAGGTGGGGTGTTTTTGATTCCTGCCTGCATTGAAATTTGCCAAGGTGCCTGGTTGGTCTCGGCTATTTTGTCACCGTTGCTAACAAGACGTTAGCAACCTCCTTTGTGAACTCTGTAGTCTGTCTGCCTCTAAGCATAAAATCTTTATGCTTGGGCTCCAGGATCTATTGTAAGGTATTATGTGGGGTTGCTTCTCTTGCATTTGGTGCTGGATAAAGAGATGATGCAGATACTCTGGTAAAGGTGTAGTACGGTGGACAAACTGACCAGCAGGGTAGCATCGAGTGGTTTGTTTGGCTTATGTGGTTCATGTGATCCTCAGGGTTAGTTTAAAATACAAATTTTATGTCCATTTTCCTGAGCAGTTTGTTATTCTAGGTCACCAGTTTCTTGCTGTCTGAATTCTTGGGAGTTTGCAATTAAGATTCAGAGGTTTGTAGATCTGTCTGGTTGATTCTGGGTTTAGCAATTTTTACTTTTGTTTCCAGAATAGGATTTTAAAGACAATCCCTAAATCTCTGGGCAGGAGTAAACACGTGGCATTGTTCCCCTTCCATGGGTGAATTCCTACCATTGTAAGACCTTCTCTGCCTCAGACTTCCTGGGCAGGATTTTGATGATGAATACAGTCACACTAAGTAGTGGAGAACGTCTTAATAGGTCACATCTTAACCTTAATTCCTAGGTAAGTATTTTTCTGTCTTGAATGGATTTTCCTGGGGTGTGGAGGCTGTTGGATGGTTAGATTCACACTCTGGATGATCTGCTTATCCACAGATGGTTCCTGCATAGTGCTCATCATGGAGGCAGCTCAGCTACCTTCATGAAATCACTAGAAAAAATTACAGTGAATTGGTACAGGCAGCATTTGAACAGACGCATTGTGGAAATGAGTTTGCAGTGGGAAGAGAGGTCCGGCCGTGGTACCACTCATCTTCCGAAGGCTGCTCCATTCCAGTGGAGCTGGGGCAGGTGGTGCTGCCTTCCCTGGTGACTCGAGGGAGACTTTCACCCCCCCGGCTACTGTTAAATTAGCCCTGGGTTGGAGTTGCTGGAAGTTGGTCCTGTCACATGCTAATTCAGCATGTTATTGGTGAAGCTAATTGGCAGGGTAGAGAAAAAGATGTGCCTGTGGGAAACTTTCCTCTTCCCTGGAAGAGCTTAAACAGTAAAAATGTAAAATGTCCAGTAGGAAGATTTCTTCTTCCTTGCACAGTTAACAGCTATAACCAAAAGCAAATTATACAATGCTGTGCTCAGGGCCCTCTGATAATATTGTCACGGCTTTTGCTCCTGTTTACAGATTTCCCATGTAGCTGAATTAAATTAACAAGACTGGTCAATTCATTGCTGCTGTGTTTAAGCCCCTGGGCAGCACTGGATCTGGCAAGGATGGAGCATCGTTTTCACGTGCTGCTTGGAAAGGGAGGATGTACAACAGAGTGAAGTAGTGTTATTGCCTGGGGGAGCGGTTCATAGTCACAGCTCAGATGTCAGACAAAGGGAATAGAGGAGGTTCCCAGAAGTCCTTTTTCTCCACCACTTCCAGTGTAGCTTAGTGACTCGAGTTAGGTAGCGTGAGATTTTTTTGTCCGTATGGGTTAGCCAGAAACTGATGTATATCCACTGAGTTTGTTCAAGGCAGATAACGTTACAGGGATCAAAATATCTCTTGGTTCCTGTTCATAGATTTAATCCTTTGTTTTTAGCCGTTAAATATCCCTGTATTCTTTAACCTAGCCTCCATTATCATGGGTTTGAACCCTTCTTAAGTCCTATTGCATATAATTGCATCACATTCACGTGGGGAAGAAAAGTGTGGTGCACAGAGGGATGAAACAGCTCCACCAGATCACCTGTGGAGGAGCATAAATCTCAGAGCAGTGAACTCAGTGGGTCATCCTTCCTCCCCTAGTGGGATGAGGTGGCCTCCTTGCTTAATTGCTGCCCCCTGCATTTAAGGATGGTCCCTGGAGGGTGTTGGGAATGCATGGCGAGCTGCACACTACTACCGTCTTGTGCTACATCACTTTGCTGTGGTAACAGAAGGTATACTCTGTGGTATTTGAACTACAGCATCTTTCCCTAGCACCAAAATTTACTTAAAATTAAATACATATATGGATCTGCATCCTGTCATTAGAGCTGTTTCATGTTTTCCTTAGGCTTGTGCAAAATACCTGGAAAAGGTTGTACAGATTTCTCCTCTCTTTTTTGATGTCCTCTGCCACGAGTCTGTGTAGCCTGTGAGACTGGGATGATACTGTGTGCTTAGCCTTGCAGCCCATGTGGAAAGCTTGGCTTTATCACGCCACCCTTGCTTTTCTTGTCTGTTTTTTGTGTGGAGCTAACAGATATCGGTGCAGTTTGCATGGGAGGAAGTGTCCCTTTGTAGCAGCTGAATAGGTGACAAAAAGCTGATTAAGCCAAACCTTCAAAATACTTTTGGAAAAAAACCAACCCCTAGTAGTATTAAATTTATGCTTTGCAAATGTTGTATCAGTACTGCTGGGTTAATCACCCTGGTGTGGGTTGGTCTGATTGATAGCACCCCTTTGCTCTAGGCTACCAAAGACTTGTGTCCATGGGGTACCTACAGTAGGCACAGCCCTTGTGAAGCGACTCCCCGTGTTGGGGTGGGTGGTGTGAAACCTTACCTGGAGGCTAAGGTGATCTGATGGTGAACAGCTGCTGAAAGAAGAGATCCTTCCCCTCTGCTCTCTGTTTGGCTCGGAGTTTCTTTTTCGTGATCTCATAGAAAATGAGTAATGCCAAGGAGGAGTTTATCACTAACTCTGCTGTGGTGGATGTTGTGGCTGGCCACCTGCTAGGTCATGTTTCAAAAGAGGGGATGGCTTGTAAACCCACCGTTTGCTTGGGCAAGGGTGTGGGACTGTGCCTTTTGGATTCTGCAAGGTATTGGAGTACTTTTATCCATAATGCACAACTTCCCTCTCGGTGTGCAGAAACTGCGTCTTCCACGGTAGTTCCAACTGATCTGCAGATTAGCTGGAGGTACCGCAGGCCTGAGCTCTGTGCCGTGGTGCTGAGAGCAAGGGACACAGGGCACCGGTAGCTGCCTGGGGACTCCAGTGTCCGTGGGGGGGCTGTGGCATCGCTGGAAGGGTACAGGTGACAGAAAGGGGCGAAGAGATACTTGTAGCTGACACCATGACAGGTAACCCCAGATGCAGAGGGGCTAAAGTAAAGCAGTAAATCAGCAGGATTTTTTTGTGTGTGTGTGCACAGCAACTATTGTAAAACTTTTCTCCTTAATACTGGCTTGCTTATTTATTTTGAAAACAGTAGCTGCATGTTGACTTTCTAGAACCCGGCAGACTCAGGGAACGACCTGAGAGGAGACTCTGATAGTGCTGTAGGAAGAAAAACTGGAAATAGCTGAATTGTCTCTGCCGTCCCTTTGGGAAGGTGGTGTCGAGTGCTTGCTGTGCCCGTCCCTCCAGTGCTGAGAGCAGCGGTGCGTAGGTTGACGTGGTGCGTTGTACCCATGGAGCAGCTGCGTTTCACCTCTGGCACCTGGGCAGCATCTGTAGCTCTTGCAAGCAGAGAGCACATGTAGCACCGCCACGCCGCTGCCCACCTCTCTCAAACCCGTGCCTCTTTAGGAGAAAGCGGTTGTCCTTTCCTCCTGCAGAGGAGAGGGATGAATGTTTGTTCGTCTGCGGTTTCTCTGATTAAGCGCGTTTTCACCTCTGCCTTTATAGCTGACGGTGGGCCCTCCTTCCCTTCGGCGCGCGTCTGCACCGCGCTCATGTGCCGGCACGCGCGTGCTGCCCTTGAAAACAGACCAAACTTATTAAAATCATTGCTAGTTGCCATGGCAGCTGTTGTTGCTGTGGGCTAATAAGAAAGGCAATTACTGCTGCATGCTGGGGAGTGTACGGGGAGGGTGCGGGTAGTGGGGGACAGGCGACTGCATGCTGATGAGCTGTCTAACTAATAGATCGGCTGTCACAGTGAGCAAGCAGCAGAGGAGAGAAAGGCCGGAGATGCCCCGTAACGAGGTTTGGCCAAATATGTCGTATTTCCGCCTCCTGGGCAGCCTCAGGGAGAGATTCCCACCCTTCCTTTCATTGTCAAGGGAAGTCTCGGAGTTGAGATTCACGTTTGCAGCTGGGCGCAGCACGATGCTCCTTGGTGACTCTCAGCTGGTCCAGTAACTGAAACAGAGAGCTGGAAAACTTTATACATGTTGAAGATACTCATCTGGCCCCTTTCCAGCTGTTTCCTCTCTGTAAATATTCCTCCTCGGCTCTTACTTTGCTGTTTCCTGTAGGTTGAGGGTCACGATATAAAATAACTCCAGTTTTCATGGAGTGAGGAGGATTGGTTTTGAAAACTGAGGTCAGTTATGTTTCAGGATGCTTCGCTGGTTCTTGTGTGCTGCGGTGCTGCTAGAAGGCCAAAGTGTTTTACATGGACCAGTGTAGACCTCTGTGTATGTGCAGGTGTCGTGGGGTCATATGGCAGATGCTGTGCTTTCAAGCTTTCCATAGGGAGTTTAAAACTCGAGGGAAATTGCATCCTTCATCTTTTTTCCATGAGTTTGGGCAGTGTGTACCCAAGCAGTGCCAGCACTGTTTGTGCCCGATGGAAACATGAGAAAAACAGGGAACTTTTTATAGGGAGAAGCTTGTAGGAAATCAGTAAATTCCTTGAAAGATTTGGGTTGGGGGAAGTAGGTGAGAAGTGTAAGTCTGCAGCTTCTGTAAAGGCTCAGGGATACAAAAAAATTGCTTTGGCAGTGTTTGACAGAGCTCTGCACACTCAAATCACAACCCTCTCCCTCTCCCTCTCCCTCTCCC
>VWZK01006037.1:321230-332267 GCA_013396935.1 Baryphthengus martii
CACAGCGGACCCGATCTTCCTCCATCTGCTTAGCCTTGTACCGTGCCATTGCACACCTCGCTTGCTTGAGTGTGTCCGTGAGCTGTAGCGCGATGCCCGAGAAGTACAGCTCACTGGGACAGAGCTGGCGCCGCTGCCATGTGAAGTGCTTGGCCCCCAATCGGTCGTCTGGAAAGTCCTTGAGAGCAGAAAACATGGGGGGAACTAGAACTGCTCATGGTGAAGACTGTGACTCAGTGCTGTTATCAGCCGCCCGCTCTGCGGTGAGTCTCGCCCTGCGTCTTGCTGTCGGCTGCTGTAACCGCTGTTTGCTCATGCCGTGGCCCGTTCCACATGCTTTTGTTCTGGCCCGTAGAATAATGTGGGGTGCCTGGTTTCAGGGTAAAGCTGGCTGCTGGGCTGGAGGAGGAGGGAGTACGCTCGTTATGTGCTGGCGGCATTTTTGCCGTGTTGCAGCATGTGCTGGAGGAAGCACGCGTTAAAAATGGAAGCACCCAGTACATTGGATTGATCTGCCAGGTCTCTTCTGGCCTTGAGACTTGAGGTCTGGTGGAAGAGTTTCAGCATTAAATGCATTCTTGTGGAACAGGGAGGAGAGAAATCCTGAGATACTTTCTGCTCTTTTTGAGGTTTTCCTATTCCTAGTGGTGGCAAGAAGAAGCTGTGTTTTTGGAGTGTGTTGAGCTATAGTAAGTGTGTGCTCTCGATCTGGGTGGAGGAGACAAGAGACTCAACCTGATGTTTCTGTGTCCTTCTGGTCATTAGTAGACATTACTGACCGGCATAAAGGGTTGTTTTTTTTTTCCCAAAAGCTGTTTCCTCTACTGCATGATGCAATACTGAGTCAGTAACCCTGTCACTTTGAAGGTTAGCGTTTGTCATATTCCCAATACTTTTTATTGTCTTCCCTTATCCCTCTTCTCCCCCCCCCGAGCTTTTCCTATTTTTGGTAGACTAATCTAACACTTAGCCTTTCCCAGGGCAGAGCGGTGGCAGCGAGAGATTAGCCTCCATCCTCTTCTGCTCTAAGCTTTGGGAGCCAGGCTGATGGGGAGCACATGACCCTCCCGGTGGCTTTTCCTCTCCGTCAGGACACAGGGAGCTGTGTGCGAGGGGAACAAGAGGTGCTGTGTAGCGCGTCGGCGCTCCGCTCCCGCTGGTGGCAAGGGCAAGCAGGGCACGCCGGCTCCTGCCAGCGTGGCGCGGTTCGGCGAGCCGCNGCAATTTGAGGTTCTCCTCTTCTGCATCCCGAGTTTTCAGAAGTGGTTGTGCTCAAAAGCAATCACATTTCACATTTTCTGAGAGGAAATGTTTCCTTTATTGTTCTAGTGAAAACTATTGCCCATTGCCTAGGATGTTAGGCTTACTAATCTGAATAGGGTTTTTTTATTAAACGTTTAAAAGATCTCTGCTGTTCACATTATGACAATTCATAAAAGCTACAGAAGGCATGTTTTATACTTCTGGGGCAGGTTTATCACTTCTCTTTGGAAGAACTTCTGGGGTATGTGGGGGTGTGTGTAAATGTGTTCGGTACCATCTTTATTGTGTTGATCAGCTGCTTTGTTCCTCTGTATTTTCTTTTTTAAGCAATTACAGCAGGTGGCTGGTCCCTGGGGAAACTTCCTTTGACCAGAGTGCTCTCCGGTCCTGGTTGTCAGGGTCGGATGGAGTTTCAGGTCCTCCTCCTGGCTGCAGAGAGGAGTGTTTTTTCACCTCTAATTGGATAATGTAAATCAGCTTGCTCTTTGTCTCGTTCTCTTTGTCCAGAATCTCCTTCTGGTGGTTTTGATGAATAAATCAGCCTTGACATTGGATTGAATTTTTGGTTAGTAGTTACGTTGGTATTTAAAAAGTAGTACATCTGTCGAGCAAAACAGGAGCAATAATCAGGATCGTGACCAATAATTTCCCTCAGAAATTAATTTCTGTAGTAGAGGTGGTATGTAAAAGAGTACAGGTTTTTTTTTTTTATCTTGTGCTATTACAGCCCTCTGGGATTTTAGTGTTTGGTAAAGTGCTAAGGGGTCCCTAGGGTCTGACAGATGCTGGAGAAAACAGAGTTCCTTTCCAGAAAGAAACCCAGTCCCTTCCCGCCTGTGCAAATACTGGATGCTGAAGGGGTGCACCTTTCTGCTGGCCAGTAGAAAGCTTTTCCTGCTGGCCATCGTCCTCTCAGCCAACAGCACAGTCTGTTTCAGAGTCACTGTTTTGTCTCCCCAGCCTTCGTTTGCAGTGTGTGACTGTGATGGGCAAGCCGGGGGGAAGGATATGCTGTCCTTTTTTTCTCCTCCTTTGACTCTTGTGCCTGGAGCCATGGAGTATGTGGTTACCTCTGAAGTGATGGCTGCAGTAGCACTTGCTGTGGCTTCTCTGCTGCGAGTGGCAGAGGGGGCTTTGGAGTGATTGAGTGGAGAGAGAAGCCAAACAAACACCAGGAAGGCCAAGATTATCTTGTGTGTCCATGAGCATTGACGGGTTATTGAATCAAAAAGGCTAGAAGGAAGAGAACAGAGGGTAAACTCACTTGTTCTGTCCTTTATACAGGCAGGTAAGGAGAGAGGTGTAGTATTCCCTGTCAACAGAGGAGAGGGAAATGTCTGAAACGAGCCTCCTTCTTTTGCTTTTAAAGTTGGTTGAGTGGAAGGGAGACCACAAGTTGCAGAGGTGTGAAGCCTGCAGTGGAGTTTGCACAATGACTGGGAGAAGGTCTGGGGCTTTCCTTCACCATCGGCATGCAAGGCTTGCAAATATGTTTTTGCTGTTGGAGAAAGCATTCCGCCCCTCCAGAAGTAAACAAAAAAGCTAAAGGACTGGGGCTTAGGAGTGGTGTGGCCTACATGAAGGGAGAAGGGAAGCGAAGCCTTATTGTAATGTATGGTTTCTGGGATGCAGGAGAGAGCTAGAACTGCCGTTGCTAGAGTTTGGGGCCACAGAGTTTGAGGCCATACGCCTTTATATTTTCGTGTAGTAGAAACCACGTTTTGGAGCTTCGCATTTCTACCCATTTTGGCTTTGGTAAAGGCAGCGGGACAAAGGGAAAACTTGTTCTTCCTTCCCTCTTTTCTTCCCCCAGGAGATTTTTGACTGTTTCCAGAAGGGAGCAGATTTCCGTCTCTTTCTCTCATCCTCCTGATCCGATTGCTTCTCTCCCCCACTGCTCTTCAATCTCATTCAACCTGTGATTTGCATGTATTTTCAACCCTTCTGTCCTGAATCTGTACAGCACCTTTCTGTGCAGCTGATGACAGCTTTCCCATGCAGCAGCAGCATCTGTGTGAGATTCCAGCATCTTTTAATTGTTTTTTTCTTTATTTTTTTTCTGCTGCTGCTTTAAAGCTGCAAGTGATCCTCCAGGCACCAGTGCTGTCTTTCAATAGACTCTGACTGATGCAGTGCCATCTTCATATGGGATGGGATTTGGGAGGTTCAGTTTTCCACCCAGGAGGATTACAAGCTTCATTTTGACACAAGCATTTCTACACAGCAGGTGGTAATGTTGGTTCCTCAAGACTTGACTTTTGGCACTAGGAAGATGTACTGCAAATCCAGCAACTTTCCTCGGCCTTTCTTCCTTTCTGTGGCGCTTTTGGTGCAGCAGAATCTGCACTGGTATTGGTTGTTGCCTAGAAAGTTTAGGGGTCTGTTATGTTTCAGTTTTGGTTGGGCTTATATATATATGTGTGTGTGTTGAACTATATGTGCACAAATGCATGTTTTAGATACTCACACAATATTACCTTCTGTGATCATAGTTTGGATGCTTTCTTGTAATGCATTCAGCAATGTCACTAATATAAGTTTATGTTTATTCTTTCCTCTCCTCTTTGGTAAAAGCAATATATGCTCCCTCAAGATTAATTTTAGGAGATCTCTATTTACTTCTTTAATGTAAAAGAAAGGTTTTTCTCATATTCTTCTTTGGGGAGAGAAGATTTGAAGTAAGCACGTGCCAACCATGTGATGAAGCTTATGGTGCTCCTTGCTTTCCAGAATAACACCGTTTGCAGTATCACCTGTGTAAATGTTCACCTTGAGATCTGCTTAGCCATTCCTATGGAGAACTGCAGTGGTTCGAAGCATGAAATCGTCAACTCCAGTTTCTGTGTGATTTGGAGTTTCCAAAAAGCTGAAATCTTGTTCTGTCACTGTCACCATGCTGTGGTCTTGCTGAGAGGTAGCAAAAGCATTAATCATTGAAGCCGGGTCATATTCTAAGTTGGGGTAGAGCCTCTCAGCTCTTGAAAATTTGCAGCTCTGGAATCTGTGCAGATCTTGTTATTGAAGATCTTGTTGAGGGCTGTAGCATCAAGCTGAAAATCAGGAACATTTCTAAAATTTGGATAGCTCTGATGACAGAGAATGTGTACTTTTAGTATGCTTAATAGTGAAGTCTTCTGCCGTCAACATCCTCCCAAGAATTGGTGTCAGCCAGTACTTCTGCAGTTAGTCTTGTCAAGTCTTTGGCATCTCTTTGTGACAGTAGTGTATGGGCCTGCAGCAAAGAGCAGTGCTTTATGTCTGAAAGTCATGGAGGTCACAAGTCTAAAGCACTGAAAACAGAAGGGGTCTGTGTGTGTGTTTGTTGTTTTTTTTTGTTTTGTTTGTTTGTTTTTTTTTTGTTTGTTTGTTTTTTGTTTTTCTTGTTGTTGTTTTTTTTTTTTCAGATCCAGTGGGGGAAAAAATATTAGCGTCTGTTTTTATAGGTACTCCCCAATTACTGATCTGCAGACTAGCTACCAAGCGTGGGTAGGTTTGATTGATTAAAAATGCCTTTTGCCTCCTGGATTTTCACAACTCTGTAAATAATTAACAGGCCAAGCATGACAGCTTGGTTTTGGATACTCATGGCTACTATCTGTATAGAGCATCTCTTTGCTCATGAAAACACAGTTAAGCAGCTCCAGTCTGTGACAGAGAAGCAGCAGTCTTGAGTTGCTCCCTGTTTCTGAGGGATGAAGAAGGGAGAAGAGTAGGAGCAAAAATGATCTACATCTGGTTAGGCCATACGGTATTGGAGACAATTTGGCAGGAGGAAGGGAAGCCGTGAAATGTGATCAGAGATAACACTTTCTTCTGCTGCCTCAGATGACTGCTTGATGTTTCTTTTGATCAATTCTTCAAGGGAGTGAAAACTCTGAATCTTAAAGCAGTGTTAAAGATGCCTGTGTAAAAGGCTCTGAAATGCATAGAGGTCAGAGATTGGAGGTTTCTTAGAAGGATGCTGGAGGGGTGCACCTTTCTGCTGGCCTGACGATGTTGCAGTTTCTTCATTGGTTTAAGCTGATCTAAGACTGTGCTTCTCTTAAGGAGGAGCCCTGCCTTCTCCCTGTCTCCAGCCACAGGGACCTTCATCCTCCCATGTACAGGTGTTAGGGATTACGTGGCCTGTAGTGATCACCTTTGTTCATGAAGCTAATCCTTCTCCTTTTCAAGGGATTAGTTTCCAGGAGGATCAGCAAGCTGATCTGACTTGCCTTGTTCTTCTGTGATGCCTACTCCGCATACAAGAGACGAGGTGGGGATGCACACTTGGGAGCAGGATGGAAGAAAAGCAGGGCAATTCCCTTTGTTGGTAGTGTGATTTTTGAGGTTTGGTTCACCTGACAGTAAAAACCAAGCTCTCAGAATGTTTGTTTCACTGTGTAGCTCAAAGGAGTTGAGTTTTAATGTCTTTATACTGGGGCTCAGCAGTTGTTACCAAGCGTGCAGAGAGAAGGAGTGAGTAGAACAGAATTTATAGGGCTGCAGCTGTCTAAAGCTCTGAATAAAAATTTTGGCTATATTTACAGAGAAACCTTGAGAAATAAAACAAAAAGAAAAGAAATAAAAGGAAAATAAAACAAAAAAAAGTGCTGCTTTGGCACGTTTTGAAGCTTGGACTGGCCCTCTCATCTGCTGTTTGCCACAGTGCCTTCAGTCAGCTGCAGTTTAGGAGTTTTCTGTGCTGCCAGGTTCTCTGTACTTAATTTAAGATATTTGCGTGTTCAGTGGGAGGGTGGCTCCCTTTTTTGTTTTCTTCATCTGAATGTGCCGCGTAGCTCCTGAAATTACAGCATCGTGTATCTTCCTGAGTGGTTTTAGATCTCTTCTGTTTTGCGTTTAATCTGTAGGCTCAGGGAGGAAAATGTACCTTCTTAATGCAAAGAAGCCTCCAGGGATTGCACACAGAAGAGGTTTTTAGACTAAATCGTGAAGGAAACAAGCTTTAGGTGAATGTGCTGTGACAATCCCTTCCCACGCGCGCAGGCTTACAAAGCGACTGGTAATTTCAGTCGCATTTAAAAGTTGGTAGGAATGTAATGCTGTTGCCTTCCTAAAAGCTTCATGAGAAAAATGGTGATGGGGTGGAGGCAGGGAGGGATGCGAACAAGTTTCCCTCACAGGGAAAACAAGGCCGTCAGGATCTGTGGATTGCACATTCTGTATGGACCAGGCAGACAGATCGATCTGGCTGTGCTGCCTTCTGCCCAGCGGGACCATGGCCGGGGACGTGGCGGGAGGAGCTGTGGTTGTAGCTGCGGGAGGCTGGGATGGGAAGCAGCTGGAGGGGCAGAGGGTACAAATTTGTGAGGAACTATTTTCATTTAGTTCCACCCCTGGTGGAGTGGCTTGTTTATTACATTGTCCTGCAGGCAGGGAATGGGGTGTGTGTGGGGGGGGCTTTGATGCTTTTGTGTGGTGCTGGCAGGAATGTGCAATTTGGGTATTTTGAGACCTCCTGGCAGGGGAGTGTGGGTCTTTTTCCAGTGGCTTCAAGACTATCTGTAAAGAAAATAGGGTGGAATTGAGGCTCTGTAAGGAGGTTGTTCGCTGTTTCTGAGGATTTCCTGGGCTTTAACTAAACCTAAAGCTGGTAAAAAGAGAGAAATGCATTGCAGGCTTGTGCAGTGCTTCAGGCAGAAAACTCCTATCTGTCTCCTGCCCATTCAGCAGACCCAAGCCTTGCAGCCTCATAGGTACCTGGGGTGCAGCAGGCTCGTGCTTTAGTGCTGCAGTCACCGCAAAGATCTCGGGTACCTGTCTTGACCTTTCACAGGCCCCATTTGGTCCTATGATCACTTGCTGTTTAATTGCAATCTTATTTTAGTGGCTGATGACTTTATTTAAACATGGGATGTACAATAGTATAAGAATATCCAATGCCTGAGACTGCTGGCAGCCTCTCACTTCATTTTTCCATTAATACATAAAATTCTTGGCCCTTCTGGGTAGAATACAGGCAGCAGCAACAGCAGCTTTTCCCTTATAAGCGAGGCTAGCACTCCCATCTGGGCCAAACTGAAAAATTCAAACCACTTACAGATACCTCACTGGATGATTTTGCTCTACAGTAACGTGATCTTTCTCAGAAACGCCTTCAGAGTGGCTTGCCTTGCTTCTATGTGCAATGAAATCGAAACATCTTACTGCAAGTGCCTGGATTTGTCCCCATAGTTGGGTTGGATGGTGTTTCGTTTTGAATCCTCTCTTTGCAGAGCGCTCTCCCGATTTGGGGGATGCAGCCTTCCAAATGAAGGGCAGGTCTTTCTTGCTTTCTCTTCATATTTTGAAACAAAGCATGTACTGAAACTCCTCTCAAAACTATTCCAGAGAGGTGGTGTTCCTCCTTTGGGAGGGAAGGAGATTCTTTGATTAGTGCTCCCTTCCTCCCTGTTTTAACCCCTTTTTAGCTGTGACGGGAAGGCTTCGTTCCTCCAGCATAAGCTATTTGGCTAGGTTGGGACATCAGCTATAGCCTGCCTTACTGGACAATTTGTCTCAGGTAGATATTTCTGGTAGCTTAGGCAGGATTTCTCTCTTTTCGTATACTCAGTAGAGAGGTTTGACCACAGCTATCATGCTGGGATCTCGAGGCAGTCGTGTTTAGAAATAGCTTCACAGGAGCAATGAGGAGGTTTCTGTAGAAGAAGTGGTTTCCAAGGAGTCCCTGGTTAACGGCTGAGAAAACCTGTTATTTTAAGACTTTTTTTCTGATTTTTATGAATTGCGCTTGGGTTATAGAGGGCTTTGGCATGTGGCCACATCCCATCCAGACTGCCTGTGGCCCATGAAGAGATGGCACTCAGTTACAGGGTGGCTGTAAGAAGAAAAGCAAAGGCGTGTTTTCTGTCCTGGAATGGCATTGTGTTATAGCAGGAATCACTCATGTTACTTTTCATATGTAATTGCTTAATTGGGATGTTGAAAGGTTAGCTTTGATTTTGTTTTGATATGTTTCTACAGTTTTGTAGGCAAGTGTGTAACACTTGGCTGTCTAATTAGAAGAAAAACCCTGAAAAATACTGCCGTGTGTGGGACTGGTGAATAAAGGTAAAAGCAAGGAGAGAAGGGTAAAAGCCCTGCAGTCTTTACTTCCTTGTAGAGATAGCAACCCTTGCAAGGGGAGTACCTCTCTAAGAAACTGTTACATGGGGATTTGTTCTGGTAAAATTCAACAGTCATGACCTCTCCTTTTTCCTTTTAAAACACTAGTGAATAGCATTTTGGAGACAGACACTCTCTTTGTCTCCAGAACATGGGCTGAGGCACTAATGGGCTATCCCAGTCCTTATCGGAGGAAGCCCTTTGGATGCTGGAAATGGCTGGATCAGTCTCTGTCGCCCTTCTCATTATTGGTACCTCTGAGGCAGCAGGGGAACATCAGATGTGCTCTGCTTTGTGGTCTTTCCATCCTCTTAAGAACAGAATTAAAATCTTTTGCATGTGTCTGGAATATTTGTCTCTGCTGGAGTGGGTTCTCTCACATCAATGCACCGATTATGGCACAAAAATGAGAGCTTCCAAGGGGCTAAAATTCAGAATGAGCCCTCAATGTGCATCGGGATACTGTAGCTGTGGAATGATTCACTGCCCATGTTGGTCTTACTAGGTGCAATTGCCCTGGATTGTCTTTCATCAGGGCTGTTTCTGAAGCAGTGTGCTGTGTGCTGCCCAGGAGATGGAGGGTTTGATCTTTCTGTGTCCCTTGGGATGCCACTTTGGGATNGCGGGTTTAATCAGAAACAGCCCTGGCTGCCGAGGCACTCCTGAAGCTTGCCTTTTCTTCACTCTGTGCCCCAAGCCCTGGGATTTCTTCCTCCTCCAGACGTGTTAACCCCTTGCCATTGCAGCTCCGGCCTGTCAGCCTGCCCACCTCGTTTCTCTCCCCTCTCGGGCTGGCTGTAGGCGCTTGCCCCGGTGATGGAACGACATTTGGCCAGGCTGCTTGGAGATATTAATGCTTTGGGGAAAGAGAAGCTGGTTTGTAATGTGAACCTGGGAAAATAATTTCTGTGACTATCTAGGTCGGCTTATGCAATCAGACCAGCACATCCAGGGCCCAGAAAATTTCTCTCGCACCCATTTGCCTTCAGCTCTTGGTATACAGCGTGAGTTTGTCTGACTCGTGCTGTTGTGCCTCTGTTTCTTTTTGGTGTCACTTTCCCTAAAACCAAGGCAGGTTTAATTTTGTATCACAGTCTCCTCACACCCCACCAACAAATCAGTTGCAGCCTTCTCTTCTGTAGGTAATATAACAGCTATAATTTCATTCTGGAAGGTAGGAGTACTCTCATTTTAGCCTTTAAACAACAGCCTCAGCCTATCTGTGAAATCAGTCAAGAAGCTTGTGATCAACTGACTTCCCTTCTGGATCTGAGCTCTATCATCTTCCTCGTCCTGTTTCTCTCCCATATTCTCCATCCTGTTTTTTGAGAAAGCAGAAGCAATGAAGCTGTCTACTCTATAGTCTAATTCATTTTATGAAAACTTGTAGCCGTCGTGTTTGAGCAAGCTGAATTTTCATGCCATGAGCATGTTGCCCTGTAATGAGTGGCTTAGCATGAATTATGTGTGAAATGCTTCCTCAGCCTCATGTAGCAATTATGGCATCTACAGTTGCCCCCAGTGCTGGATTTTTAAAGCCATGTGATGAACCCTGTCCTGTTCCTGTTGAGTAAGCATAGAAGTGAAGAATGAGCTGCCATTTTGAAATACTTCTGCCTAGTAAAAGAGGGAAATCGATATTTTGTGCTATTGACTTCTGTGCATGCAGAATGCCCTTGTATTTGCTGGATCATAGACGTCACACTGTGCACTGTATTCCCAGCGGCTTTAACTTGCACTGGATCTATTGTTGCCCCTGTAGGTCATGTACCAGCAGAGGCAGGCTGTATTTCCTTTATGCTCAGAGCAGTATGAGGGTGCTGCCATATGTAGTCCAAAAAAACCCAACAAACCATTGTATGTTTTGCACATTTAAATTACACTAAATTAATGAAATCTCATCTCTTTGAGAAGCTGAAAACACCCCTTGGCTGATCTGGAAAATGAAAAACTCAGCTAGTGGAAAGTGGCTTCTGACCTCCAGAACGCTACTTCCATTATTAAATAAAAAAAAAAAAAGAGAAGACTGTGTGTTATAAACAGTCTTTGTAAAATACTTCAATTTTAACTCTTCTGATTTAGCTGTGGAAGTGCTTTCTGTGCATGAACGTCCCCCTTCTCTCTGCAAAAGTAAATGTATGTATCATAAATTCATATGGATGCTTTCAGCTTAAAACTTGAGTGTGCATTTCTAAACTTGTTGCATACTGAATTTTTTAACAGACCTGAAAGTTTAAATACCATCTTTCTGTGTGGTTCGGTTAGATATTTGTGTGTATTCAGTTGTGCAGCTTCTGCTATACCAACCAGTTACTGTTCCTATAGTATAAGTAGGGTTTTTCAGAACAGAAGTTTCAGGAGTTTCAAGTACAGAAAATTGCACCAATGCATTTCAGTGGCTTCACCGAGGCCCTGTCCTGCAGGGACACAGCCTCCCTCAGAGTCGCCCCGTTCTGTCTTGCTGGCCATTTCATGGGCTTGCCTAGCTAATTGCTCCAATCTATTCAACCCCTGGTCGAGGCAGAAGGCTATTTTTATTAATCTGACATCACCTTCCTTTCTTGTCTCTACAATGTCACTGGGTTTCCCGCCCAGGGAGCCTCTGGTGGGCCTGGCCTCCCTCCGTCCTCCCTTTCATGATGGCTGAGGGGAAGGCCCACGGTGGCGGGG
>VWZK01006037.1:332931-348161 GCA_013396935.1 Baryphthengus martii
TGTGATGAACCCTGTCCTGTTCCTGTTGAGTAAGCATAGAAGTGAAGAATGAGCTGCCATTTTGAAATACTTCTGCCTAGTAAAAGAGGGAAATCGATATTTTGTGCTATTGACTTCTGTGCATGCAGAATGCCCTTGTATTTGCTGGATCATAGACGTCACACTGTGCGCTGTATTCCCAGCGGCTTTAACTTGCACTGGATCTATTGTTGCCCCTGTAGGTCATGTACCAGCAGAGGCAGGCTGTATTTCCTTTATGCTCAGAGCAGTATGAGGGTGCTGCCATATGTAGTCCAAAAAAACCCAACAAACCATTGTATGTTTTGCACATTTAAATTACACTAAATTAATGAAATCTCATCTCTTTGAGAAGCTGAAAACACCCCTTGGCTGATCTGGAAAATGAAAAACTCAACTAGTGGAAAGTGGCTTCTGACCTCCAGAACGCTACTTCCATTATTAAATAAAAAAAAAAAAAGAGAAGACTGTGTGTTATAAACAGTCTTTGTAAATATACTTCAATTTTAACTCTTCTGATTTAGCTGTGGAAGTGCTTTCTGTGCATGAACGTCCCCCTTCTCTCTGCAAAAGTAAATGTATGTATCATAAATTCATATGGATGCTTTCAGCTTAAAACTTGAGTGTGCATTTCTAAACTTGTTGCATACTGAATTTTTTAACAGACCTGAAAGTTTAAATACCATCTTTCTGTGTGGTTCGGTTAGATATTTGTGTGTATTCAGTTGTGCAGCTTCTGCTATACCAACCAGTTACTGTTCCTATAGTATAAGTAGGGCTTTTCAGAACAGAAGTTTCAGGAGTTTCAAGTACAGAAAATTGCACCAATGCATTTCAGTGGCTTCACCGAGGCCCTGTCCTGCAGGGACACAGCCTCCCTCAGAGTCAAGACAGCCCCGTTCTGTCTTGCTGGCCATTTCATGGGCTTGCCTAGCTAATTGCTCCAATCTATTCAACCCCTGGTCGAGGCAGAAGGCTATTTTTATTAATCTGACATCACCTTCCTTTCTTGTCTCTACAATGTCACTGGGTTTCCCGCCCAGGGAGCCTCTGGTGGGCCTGGCCTCCCTCCGTCCTCCCTTTCATGATGGCTGAGGGGAAGGCCCACGGTGGCGGGGTACGTGTCCCTGCGTCCGACTTTGGAAAGCTTTGGGTCTGCAAAGGCTTGAGGCTGGTGGATGGGACAGGACCCCCTTGTACTTGGGGCTGGTGCAGGTGAGAGGCTGGAGATGGGGACCCTTGTCGGCCAGCCTCTGGGGTATCCAGAGCCCTGAATGGCACAGGAGTTCTCCTGTCCCATGTGTCCAACGTTGTGCTGGCTCCTTCTGAAACCACAATATACTTTTAGGAGAAGGGGAAACCTGGAGGCGGGGGGTGGGAAGGGGCCATATTGAAGGCCTCCGTCACTGTGACAATAGGGCCAGAATTTCGGGAAGGAAGAGTGGCCCAGATGGGCCTTCATCCTGGCTTCCACCAGGCCCTGGAGCAGGGAACCTGTGGGCACTTCCTTGCTCCCAGTGCAGGGGAAGCTGCATCAGGCCCCCAGTGACAGCACCTCTGGTTTTCTGTCTCTCAAGAAGTGACCTCAGTAGTGTGGATGGGCATGGGAAGCCAGGGCTGTTCTAGCTGGCTTCTTCCCAGCTAGGGAGGGCAGTGGCAAGCAGCATACTTTGTGGCACGTTTTATCAAAATCTTGGGCGTTTAGTCCCCAAATACAACTTCAAAACAAAATAAAGAATGAGTAAAGAGTAAAATGTAAGTTCTGTTACTTACATCTAGAAAATTGTACATGTTGTTGATGTTAGGACACTAACAAGGAAGCAAATAAATGGAAGTCCTTTACTAGATGATGTCTGTGCGACTGGAAGCTTGCCAAAGCTGAGAAGCAAGTTTAATTGAAAGTGAAGACAGCGGAAGGGAAGCATCCCACACTATAGATGCAGTTATTGGAACTGCAAAGTGATTAGCAAGAGCTATATATCAAATTAGGGTAAGTATCAAGGGAGAAGGGTGACATTAAGATCCATTTAAAAATTACTTTAGTTCAATTTTTCATTAATAATCGGTAATTCAGCCTCAGATGCTGCTTTTTCCATTAATTTTATCCACAGACAATTTGGGGTAGGGAGATGGCAGATTCAATTGAGAAGGCAAACAATGCATTAGATGCACTGGGACGAAGAAATGGGTATTTCCTTTTTTTTTTTTTTTTTTAATGTGCAATAATTTGTGCAAATAAGAGTCTAACGAATAATTATCTGTTTTCTTAGTAGTCGATAATAAGGTCGAAGCCTTTACAGTTTTACTAGTGCTCTGCTGCAGTTAAAGTACTAAAAAGCCTTTTTTGAGATACTCCCTCCCTGCCCTTCAGCACAAGGTTTCCATCCTTCCTGCTATGCAAGAAGTAAAGCAAAAAAAACCGGTGATGAAACCACTGGGCTGTGGTGAGTGGTGCTGGGATTTCTATCTGGATCACTGGCTTTACTTTTTTGCAACTGTCACTTTCAGATTATTAGCTTGGTTGCCAGTGTTTTCAGCCTTTTTTTTTTTTTTGTAAACATCTTATTCTCTGTGTTCTAGAAAAATGGCTTCTGTTTCTCTAGTAGAAGTCTCTGATAAATATGAGGCTTGTGCTATCTCATAGCTTCAAAATCCCATTTTGCTTTTCAGAGGAACAAACAATTTTTTGTTGTCTTTATTTCATTGCTCTGTGTAGTCCAGGGCTTTCTGGCTTTCCGGAGCTGGAGCTCTCCCTGGCCACTTCTGTCCAAGCCACCAACCTGCTACACTGATGGTAACTCCCAGGGGCAGCCGGAGCAGAGGCAGATGAACTGTTCTTGTGTCAGTTTTGCTGCTGTTGCTCAGAACCTGGGAGGGGGTTTTGAAACTCGAAAGAATTGCATTAGCTTCAATCCACTTTTCCCAGCATTGTCAGGAAAGCAGACACGCTGCAGATCCAGGGAAGAGATTGCTTGGTTGTGTTTCTGAGGTTATCTTTGCAGCCAAAAGGACTTGACACTTCAATTTGAAGCTTGGATTCAGCAGGAATTGATTCTCTGGCTGGGGAAAAAGGGATGAACTCACTAAGCCAACAGTTCCTACCAGGAGAATTTTAATCTGCACTCTCTAGGTTTAATTCGGTTGTCAAGAAACAATTACTAATCAGGCCTCACTGATTGTTGCGTCTGGTAAAGTGGCGAGTTCATGATATGAAATGAATGTGTTCTGGGGTCAAGCTAAGTCAAAGAGAATTACTGCCTCTTTAAGCTAAAATTTTTATTTTTAAGAAAAGAGTAAGAGCATTTTCTGACCTTTGGTTAGGTGTTACAGCTGTGACATCTCCTCCAGAGAACTCATTCTACTCCAGTCCTCTATGGCCTTTCATAAGCTGATAATGCCTTCAGAGCTGATCATTTCTTACTGGTGTGCTGATCTATTGACAATTCCTCACGTTTTTCAAGATGTGTCTAATTCAGCAGTTTGTAAAACTTATCAAGTTGAGAGGTGTCAAAAATCCCAATGACCCCCAAACCTGGCTGCTCTGCTAGTGCAGGTGAATCTCCCAATGACCCCCAAACCTGGCTGCTCTGCTAGTGCAGGTGAATCTCCCTTGCTTTTCATTTATCTACAAATGACTGTACTGTGGTTATCTTGTGACCCTAGATGGTACTTGTGGCTTACAGTTTGCAGCAGACTTTATCATTGCAAATGCCAATGGAAAAGAACTTACGTTAGCAAGGCTGAGAAATTAAAGAGGGAGAATTTGAAGTAGAGATAGAGTTAGAGGCTTAGTAGATTTGACTGAATTGTGACTTTTGTCTTGTTAAATCTGTGTGGCTGGCACAGGGACTAATACTGGGGCACACCACAATGCTCACACATCCTGTGGAAGTGTGGAAATCCATGCGTGAGATCGTTGATAGGGTTTAAATGAAATCACAACATGTGTTGCAGATTGCTGAGGTACTGTATTAGCTTCTAGGTTGTTTGTTTTTTTTCTCCCCACTGTAAAAGCAAGTCACAAGTACCTGAGAAATGCTTTTCAGTGGTAAACAAAGTAATGAAACATCCCAGTGTCAGTTTGATTTGATTTTGCAGGCTAGTGCTGCCTAACTCGATTTCTTCACCAATGTCTGGTTGCATGTTGGTATCGAAAGAGAATTGTAATTGGCAGGAGGGAGCCGCCAGAGAGATGGGGTTATCTGTGGGTTTGCTGCCAGAAGGCGAGGTCCCTCCATGTTTGTGGGCAGGGTATTTATCTGTCTCAAATCTTCTTTCTGTCTCTTCCCACTTCCATTTTGTGAGATTAGTTTTGTGCATGTGCAGGCGAAGGAGGAGATTGAGCTGTATCCGCAGCCTCTGCTGCCTTCGATCGCCCGCTAACAGGGGTTTTCTGTCTGGACCTTGCTGGACTGTCTTGTTCCAGTTGCAGGAGTTTAATGCTTTCACTTCTTGCTCTGTTTAGTTTTCAACAAAAGTAAACTCTGTATGGAATAATCATGCAGCAGGCCCCGGATTCACCATTAGTGACCTGTAAAATTGGCAGCACTGGAGATTATTGGCGGGAGATGGTTTCCCTAGGCGCTTCCTGCCTTCTCTTGGAGAGTTAAGTTCAATTAGAGCAATGATACGCACAGCAGGGATTTTGCACAGAGTTCAGTACTTGGTGGTAGCATTGCTGTATGAAAGGCAGAGATATCTTTGGTCTTTTTGTGACCTTAATGCTCCAGCTGCTACCCTCTTTCTAACCTCTGTGTTCTCCACTCTCGCTTTCCTCGTGTAACCTTCTTTCACCTCTTCTTTTACCTTCTGATGCAACCATATTCCTCAAACATTTTTTTTTTTCTTAGTCTGTGATTTGTGGTGTTTGTCTTCCAATATACAAAGTGGAAATTTCTGGCTTTGTAGGGTCTTCCTTGTTTTTTTGGTGTGTTTTTTTTATTTCCTCCACTGAATTTTTCTTGCTTCTTTCTGACTTATTGCACGCTGTGGATTATCTTCAGATTTCTATAATTGTCTTTCTCTTCCTTTTCATGCTCTTGTGATTTACTACTACTTATGAAACTGTTCTATTTCTAGAGGTGGTTTCTGGGCATCCAGGTCCTTTGGACCTCAGGAAATCCCACAAAGTTCAGTTTTGTCTCTCTCTGCCGCAGCCTCGCAGTGACAGTTCCCTTTGTTAGTCCTTATGTGAAGAACATCATCAAAATAATGATTTTGTTTTCCTTTCCTCATAACTTTCTGCATGTGTTCACTGTCCATATATTTAGCATCTGTAGGGGCAACATCTCCATTTATTCCTTATTCCCTGTGTAGAAACCTTTCTGGTTTCCAGAGTGTTGAGAGAGACTTGCACACGAGCAGGTTTGAGGTAGTGACCTCGTAGGTGTGTGTATGAGTACTGTTAAAAGCGTACCTGGAATGAACAGTCTTTTAGGAGAAGACCATATCTCCTGGTACAAGATGAACATTTATAGCACTTAGACTTCAGTTGGTAAACTATAGTATGGGGGGGTGAAACAATCACAGTACTTTCTTACAATGTCTATTTACACTGGGAGAGAAAAGTAAGTGCTAGCTGTGCATTTCCATTGTGATTTTGTTTGGTTCCTATTTAAGTACACAGTTGAAACCCCAAAGCTTCAGGTGGTGCTGTAGCTGTCAGTCTCCACTTACTTCTTCCGACTTCTGGGTCTTTCCTTCTCTTACTATCTTATTTCTGGAGTTTTGTGCTTTACCTGCTTGCTGGCTGTTAGTATTTGAGAAGAATGTGCTCATAGTGTGGTCAACCTAATTAATTACTGTTAATCCCCAAAACCTAACTGCCGGAAGTTTTGTTGTCTTTGTAGCTCTCATATTGTGCATGCTACTGTAGCTTTGGTGTGAGAGCCTGAGGAGAGGCTGCATGTTTCCTGGCAAATTTCCATGGAGAATCCCCTGGGCAGGTTTGAGGTAAAGAGGAAGAGAGGGAGGACGGATACAAGTTTAAAATAGCATTCTTAGTCCTTGTATTGAAATAGCACCTTGCTTCTTAGCAGAACTTGAAGTGTTCTTGTGTAAACTGTGAAATTGTGCCAGCGGCCACACGCCCTGTGTAGGGCAGAAGACCTCTCTCTGGTAGGAGCTGGCCTGTTTAACCCAAATATCCTACCACAGAACCAAAAACATCTCAGCGAAAGGCTCTTCCTGACAGTGGTCCTACATCTCAGTCAGCTTCATGCCCAGAATGTTTTTACTTTTGACAATTTGGGCTTGCTCTGCTGTGATTTATCAGGGTCTTCCCCTTGGGCTTCTCTGTCATCCTCCTTCCTCAAGAGCTGCTGGAGAAAGTAAGGGACTGGCTTAAGAGTTCCTCCTCATAGGTCATAATAGGAGATAGGAACAAACTTAAAAACTGGTTCTGGAGGGTGGCCGCCTCCTTTTCACCCCCCAGCATTCTGCTGGGAGTTGCTCGTGAATGCACAGGGGTACCAGGGTGGAATTGAATCTGGTTTAGTTTCTCCTCCACCCAGAAAGGTGCATGCCCGGCGTGCCTGTGAGCGCCCTCTCGACTTTTCAAATTGGAGATGTTGGAGGGAGAGTAACAGAAAATAAACTGAGACAGAAATGAACATTTAGGAAGTCTTGTGAAGTACGTTATCTTAATCCCCACTGCACTGCTTAAATAGAGACAGATCTGGAAATTTCATGGAGAAATTCCAGAAGCTTCAGAGGTTCATAGATTCCTGCAGCCAGTAACAAAACGCGCAGGCTTAGAGTCCCTTCTGGGGTGAAGGAAGAAAATCTAGAGGATTTATTTTTCTCTTGAGATGATGTGAGGTATTGCTCAGGCTTACCGGGGTGTTTGAAGTTACACTAACTGCTTTTTAAGTTTATGTTGAACAATTAGTATAGTTTTGAAAAGGAGAAAATTTGTACTTTTATAGCTAATGTTTAGGGAAACATTTCTTCAAGACTGGGCAGCGTAGGCAGTAGCTTCTGTAATTTTATGTTCTGTTTTGTGCAGTTTTTCATAATGGTAAATGAAGTTTGCATATAAAAATTCTTTGGAAAATCAGAAAAATTATACACAAATTACAGAGGGTGAGGTAGGATTAGTTTATACCTATTTTATGACTTTGACTTTTTATTTTTTTTTAATTTTTTTTCTGCACAATTTGGCCTGTGCAGTTGAAAATGAATTTTAGGTGTATTGGCTTACGTGAAAACTAGGAACAGAATGCTTTAATCTTAGCTCATTCTTCCCCCATTTCATGCAGGTTCTTGTTTGTGGCTGAGTTAAGACAGACGTTTAATTCCTTGGTTTCTATTCCTTGTAACTCCTACATTCACTCTTTGTTTTCTTGTCTTGCAGAACGAGCCTCTGACTTCAGGTTATCATGGATACCCAGCAAGAGACAATCAAGTAAGGCTCTGATTGCGGTAAATGTGTGCGCGCGCCTCTCCGCGCGCTTATGGATGTTTTGTCCGACAGCTTCCTGTCTGTCTTGTGATGGGGTGGAAATCGTTTTGTTCTGTTGGGGAATGCTTTTGGAAGTATATGTGGTAAAATGTGTTTTACGGCCTCCAGCAGTATGTGGCAATGTGCCCGGTAAGGGGTTAAATATGATCCCACATAACCAACGGCTCAGGAAATTCTTTATTCTTAAAAATGTCGCAACTTAAAATCCTTGTCTTAAGCTCCCACTATATCTTCTCAGTGTTAATGAATGTAGATGTTCAGTGCCAGTGCATGCTTGGCCCTGTTTTATACTTACTGCTGTAATTCTAGCATCTGGGGAGCAAAACAACACTGAGTTTTTTGTGAGAGTCTGCTTTGCTGGTAGAGTAGGGAATGACACGTCTCGTTGGGTTGTTTCTAGTATCTGTGAACTTGTCTTGCCTTCCTTTCAAGTCCTGCAGGGCCCCTGCCCCATTGCTCTTACTCAGGATGCTGTCTTTCTACAGCAGTAAAAATTCCACTATTCAGTACATTGCATCTGTAAGCGTTCTCTTGCCTCCTCACAGAAGACAGAGAAATCCCAGTTGATGAATTTGCGTGGTGGAAGGAGGAGATGCTTTGGAACAAATGAAATTTAATGGCTTGTAAGATACAATTGTCACACATTAAATCTCCCTTCTTAGAACACAGTTTTTTTACGGTGCTCTGCAGTGCTACTGCAGAGCAGTGTGTGAACCAGTATAACAGGAAATTAATATGCACGGAAAATCAATAATGCAGCACATTTCAGTAATGAGCAAATAACAAAACCAAAATAAAGTTCTTTAATACTCTCAGGTACTGCTATATAAAGGAAGTGATTTTCATCATGTCTTGATGAGGCCTGGGTATATGTTGCCACAGCTTAGCGGGAGCTGTTTTTATGAAGGAAGTGCAGCATCGTGCAGCCTCAGCAACTGAAGAGCTCAGATCTTTAGTGCTTGTAACGTGTGTACGAATTTCCATATAAGAGGAAATTATTCAGAATGTCTACTGGGATGTATTAAACTGTTAACGAGCACAAATAAACGTTATGCACTGGGATGCTCTGAGAGTTGTGTTCCTACTTTATCCAGGCTAAGTAAGTTTTGCTGGGTTGAGAGGCAGAGCCACCCTCAGATCCTTAAAGCGATTCTTCTCTACTTTTGGCTTTTCTTCTACACCCTATTTTGTATTTCACTCTACCTAGTGATTTAGGAGTAGTTTTGGATGTCTTCGGGTGTTTCATTTTGGTGACTATCAGTATGTCCCGCTTCACGGCTTTCCTCTTTTTCATCTCTTAGTAACTCTTGTGATTTTGAAAGTCCAGAACTGCTGCTGCTGGCAGGTCACCAGATTGGTGGAGATGGGCCTGGGAGGCTGTCCAGCAGCCAGGGCGTGGAATGAGAATTACAGCCCAGGCAGCCCTGGAGAGATGGCTCTCTGTGGGTGAGCACGGGAAGTCATGTGTGTTAGCAAGTGTGCATATGTATTTCAGGTGGCAGATAGCCTTATGGACATTTCTTAGTGGACAGACAGCTTCAGTTTAAGTTGGGTGATGTCATGTTTGCAAATACCTGTAAAAATCTTTTTTTTTGGCTGGGTTTTTTTTGTTTGGTTTTTATTTTTTCCTACTCTGTAACATCTTGATCTGTGATAAGTGCTTCTCCTTCTGTCTTGCTTTCTGTAGAATCATAGGCCCTGAAGCAGCTTAAATTCAGGTCTGGTTTTCACTAATGAGGTTTCAAGGCTTTTAGCTAATCTGATTGGGAGCCTCTAACATGATAGCGGCGGAGAAAGGAGTCTTCTGCTGCCACAGACTGGGGCTGGTGTGGGGAGAGACAGCAACGGCTGATCCATCACCTGCCTCTCTGCACTGGGGAAGGAGGAAGGAAGTGGTGTGGGAATGAGCGTAGTGATTGATCCTGACCCTGTAGCAAAGTCGTTAGAAGATGCAGGAGCGATTGTGTCGTATTTCCTTAGATTAGGAGCTGGATTTGAGCTGGTGAGTGTAAGTCTCGGTGTCTGGCCCTTTCCCATTGCAGTTCTTTTTTGTAAATACTTGCACTGTGCTTTTTACCACAATGTTTTCCTTAGCGGAAGTAGCAAAGCAGAGCTTTGTGACCACAGTAGTCCTGCTAGAAGTGCTGTGGATATGACTTGCCCTTTCTTTCACCTTAACGTAGCATCCTACTCTTTCACTGGTTTGTATGTCCTTTTTGCTCCCTCAAGCTCTAAATGCTGTTAATTGCTGGCTGCAAACCTTTCACTGTGCTCTTTTTACACCCTCTAGTGGTTAAATCACGCCCAGATGTTGCAGATTACTGTGGTTTTTCTTCCAGCCAGTGGAAATACGTGATTGGTTTGAGTCCTCACTTTGGCCATTTGGGAAATGCTTAGGTCTACGATATGAAGATTATATTGTATGCTTTCCCAAATATTTAAGCATTCTGTCATCATCACTCATGGGCAGCAGCACTGAGGCAAATGAGACGGGTTCATGTCGAGGCTGTGTTCCTCTTAATTCTCATATTGTCTGATAAATGATAACCCAGAGCTTTGGGTTGTCCTGTGGCCCCCCTCATTCCTCACCCGCCCTGCCAGAGGGCTGGCTTACCGTTTTTTTTTTGTGATGATAGGGCCCGGGGAGCGTATGTGCTATATCATTACAGTGTAAGTTTGCCTAAAAAGGGAAGGCTTTCTGCTGCTGAAGCGTTGCACTAGGGGTTCTTTTGGTGAGGAAAGCTTATTTTCTGGGGAGTGTTTGGTTCTTTATCCCTCTGTTGGGCCTGCCAAGAAAATAATGATGTTTCTTTTTTTTTTTTTTTTTTTGTTACACGAGCGCCTGCCTAAAATGCAGCGAACCAAGACTTCCTCGCTTCATTTCCCAAGCTGTGACAAACAGCTCTAAGGTACTACGAGTTGGTCTCAACATGGAAAATGACTGGTACAGCTATACTGATAAAACTTTTACATATAGACAAACTCATCAAGAATACTCTGCTCCTAGAAAGCTATTAACTGCTAACTGTGCCAGCTCATTTTATACATAGCCAAGACCTATGTTATATTGCTCTAGTGCTTTTCCTGTCCAAATGTATTAGACATGATATCTGAAATTTGTTTGAGTGCTGAATATTGATACTTCCGTGGCAGATTTTGGCAGCTGCACAGAATAATTTTGTTCCCCAACAGAAAGCAAAATGAGCAAGAACACCTTGTTTAGCTGCCACTGAAGGGAAGAGAGGAGGAGAGTGTTTGTGGGAGCAGGAGGTAATTGTACACACCAAAACTGGGTCAGACTGTTAGAGCTATTACACCTCTTCTGTTATGGAAAGTGATCCTCAGCTATCACAATGGGTTAGGATGTTGGTTTGAAGCCTCTTTTAAAAGCTTGTACTTCAGCGAGTACAATTCGTGAATCAAACTTGGCCGTTGGCTCGGTACTAATGTGGTGGAAACATCGCTACCTATCACAAGTGACAATTCCTTCAACAGCTTAATTTCAGTGGCTGGTTTTCCATCTGAGCGCTTACCGGGCCTGACCTGTTGTTCTCCTGTATGTAGATGAGACCGCAGCCCAAGGTAACGTGGATGCCCATGGCAACTGCTCGGAACAGCTTTATCGCTATCCCCTTGGTTTGAGTTCAAGTTTAAGGTGAAATGCTGTTAAATCCTCTCCAATTGTCAGCTTCTGTTCCCCTGTGTCTCTACTCACTCGCTTCTTTGTGGAGTATCTGCCGGGGCATCGTAGGCAGCGGGCAGCCGTGTGCTGTCCCCTCCCTCGGGCCACCCGCTGGGCTGGGTGAACCGAGCAGCAGTGGTGGCAGTCTGTGAGAACAGGAAACCTCTCCTGTTGCTTTTTTTTCCCCACTGTTTGTTTTCTTTGCCCAGTCTCTCCTGATGTGGGGAGTTCGACAAGGAAGCCCTTCATCCTGAGATGTGAAGGGCGGGTGTGATCTCCCATGAGGAGGCAGGACAGCAGGTCATCAGGCTTTCCTGTTGTAGCTGGCTGCACAGAGGCACTGCTGCTCTCATTGGTGGTCCCTGCAGGGAGCAGCAGGGATCTCAGTAGAAAGTTCAGAGGGGGAAACCTCCGTCCTCTTATCTGTGTGGTCCGAGGCCCTTTCACCTTTTCTCTGGCATGTGGATCGCCACAACTTGGTTAGCAGTGGAGTGGTTCAGTACGGATTAGGATTTCCACAAAAATATCTTGGTTTAGTATTAACAGACTGAGATGCTCTTGTCATAAAACAAAGAGAAAATGACCTTCTGGAGGAAAATGATTTGACCACTTGTTTGTTTTCATTTGAACCATGATAGCACCAGCCACAGTCCCTCCAGTGCCCTACTTTGTCGGTCTTGGAACAAAGACTCCCTGTCTCAAATTTGCAAGTAGTGTTCCTGAAAAGCGTTTTCATTTTTAATTTGTTTTCCTGCTTGTAAATGACCACGAAAATAAACCCTCTAGTGTGTATGCTTAACTGTCTTGGTAACCAGTGAGGTTGTGGCAGTGGAAGTGTTAAGTTATTCAGGAACTGGAAAGGAGGGTTGTTTGTGTGTGGTTGGTTGGTTGGTTGGTTGGTTTGTTGCTTATGTTTTTGGATTGGATATAATATATTTAAGACAAATGCTTAAACTAAGGGGCAGAGGGAGATTCTATAAAGGCTTTAAATAAAGTTTTAACACCTTACTCTTTGAGCGAACAGCCAGAAAAAAAGATCAGAAAATGTTTGAAGTTCTCCACAAAAAAATGATCATCAGGCTTGGTGTTCCTGGTGCTTCTGAGGAGTGCCTCTTTGCTTGAAGACAGACAACCCAAAATTTGGGATGGGACTATGCTAACGAGGGGAAACTGTTCTAAACATCTTCCGTATGTTTAAAATGATGTGAGTTAAGGTAAAGGACTGCCAAATCTCCTGCTTCCTGGCTTCCACAGCCTCTCATCAGGCGGGTGGTGAAATGTTTCCACTCAGTACTAGACAGGACCAAAGGGATGTTCTGTTACTGACCCAACTGCAGTGTCCCATTGAAAATAACGTTTCACTTTAGAGAGTGTAGTCTGGGGAAAAACATGCAACATATTCAGGAGATGGGAAGCATCTGTGAGGCAGCTGTGTACGGAGAGGATCATGGGTGTGTAGTGGGATGACTACTAGGGGGGGTTACCGTTTAGCACCTAAGATGTGAAGGATGAGGAACACTTAAGATGGAACACTTATGGAAAGGCATTTAACACTGCAGGAGGGGAGGAGTTTGAGAAATACTGTACTGGATTACATCCAAAACTGCTTCTAACTCCCAACACGTTCAGAAGGTAAAAAAAAGTGTTGATAGAGTGTAGAGAGATTAGTTAAAAGCAATGTAAATCATAATATCTGAGAAGGAAAACAAAGAGCAGAGTGTTTAGCCAAAAACGGAAGGAGGAGTTGGTTACAGACTGAAGTTGAAACAATCAAGGATGAGTTGGAAGAGGAAGGATGAGGTCCACTGAGACTAATCTAATAATACTTCTCCCCTGAATCCAGAACTGTCTTGATGAGACACTTGGTTGACACCTGAAATGTGAAGACATAATTCCTTGTTTTCTGAAGCCCAGACTACATCCCTAAGAAATGTCAGGAAAGATTCAGAAATGGATTAGAAAAAATAATAACACATACACCACTGAATAGCTGAGCTTGTTACAAACCTGCTGTCTCAAATTTCACTGAACCAAGTTGCTGTGCTTATTCTCCCAAATCCCTTCTTTCTGTTTAGCTAATTTCCTCCCATCAAACCCCTTAAATAATACAGGAAGCCCAATGTCTTGCAGTTGACACAAGTCTTGCAAACAGATCGCCCTGGCCATGTGTTTATTTCCCCTTTCTCTCATGTCTGCTGCCTTTTCAGCCTCTCTGAATACAAGGCAGGGAATCCTTTCATTACAGAAACTTGAATACCTCTTCTAAACACCTCCAGCGAGCTCCATACCAACGCATGCCTCGCTGCTACTCAGTAATAACGAGAGAAAAAATAACCACATGGAGAAAAGTTGTGTGAGAAGTAATAGTTAAGGACTTCCTGACAATGAGCTCCTTCAGTCCTATAAACAGCTTCTCAGGGGAAGTAACGATCACCTTGCTGATGAATAGTCCATCTAAAGCTCTGGGGTTGTAAGGCGTTGGCAGGAAATGAGCTGGATGATGTAATACAAATTCCTTTCATGTTTGAGTCCCCTGATTCCAGCAATTTCTCATCTCTGCTTGGGGTTAAAGAGGGGAGATGTGAGTCATCCTTGGGAGAAGACCAGTTTTTCTCCCGCGCTGTACTTTTTGACCATTGAAGTGTCACCCGATGTCTGCAAGAGTCTTGGAGACTCCCGAGCCTCTCAGTTGTTTTGGCAAGAGGGACAGCATCTTGTTTAGATTTCCCCTTCTGAATGGTTGTACAAGTGCTAGAGAGTGTGGCTACATGTGTTAGAAGTAGTTGGTAAAATGATTGGTTGGAGAACCAAAACCAAATGGTGTAGAGAAAACAGCCTGTTGATGGATATTCTATGCTATTGAGGTCATGGAAGCAGCTATTCTGGGTCAGACAGAAGGTCTCTCTGCTTTCCAGTGTTCTGGCTTTGACAGTGTCTAATAACAAGTACTTAAAGCAGAAGAAGCAGCGCCAAGATTCGGTGATACTTCCCCTCCTCTCTACTCTTGAAGCAGTCCCATGGCTTTGGGATTTCCTGGCCATGGATTTTTATTATTTTTTTAAGTCACCTGCAATAGATTTTTCTTTATCGAATTTGCCTAAAAGGTTTTTGAGCTCATCTAAATCTTTGGCATCTGCAGCATCCTGTGGCAATGAGTCCCCCGCTTTAGGTGCACTTGATGGGGTAAAAGTTATTCTGTGCACAGCTAACTTGAAACCTGAGTGAGTTTTATGTTCTCAGATGAGGGGGAGCTTGGGGTCTTCAGCTTGCACAGCTGCACTGTTACTGCATGGCTGAGGAGTTCATTCTTAACTGGAAGAGAAAAAAAAAAAAATCCCGCTTACCGCGTCCCTTCGCAAAAGCCTGTGGCCGTAGGGCGGGAAGGGCTAAAGCCGTGGGGAGAGAAGGGGGAAGTGGGTTCGTTCGGCCTCTTGCGTCCCGCAAGCATCTGGGGAGTACTTCTCTTAAGTTTCGGGAACGGCTGCCCTCGATGAGGGGAGTTTGAGTCGGAGGGCTGGGGAGAGGAGGTGTCGCTGCCCGAACCCTGCACGGGGAGCGTCCCGGAAGGGCTGAGACAATCCCTCTGCCCCTCCACGGGGCCTGCTCAGGCGTTTGGCTCTTGGAAGAGGCAGGGGAGCAAAGGTTTTTGTAATGCAGATCTTCGCTGTGTTCCAAAACGTCTCAGATTTGAGCAGAGAGGAAAAACAGGAGGGAAGTCCGAAGAAGAGTGCTAGTAATAGAGTTGCTTTTAGAGTGGAGCCTGAGCAGGCGGTCGCTGTTGCTTTCCCGGCTGGAGCAGGCTGCTGGCTCCAGCGCAGGATTTACCGAAAGGCTCCGGTGCTACCCAGCACGGCTCCTGCACGAAGAGCAGGGCCAGATGGATGCATGTTTACCATGAGGGTTTAGGGATGTCCTCCTTCAGGTCTGGTAGGGATTGCGCTTCAGTGGCCAGTTGTCTGCAGTGTGTATTCTGCATATCATGAAATTTCACAGCTTTCAAGTGAATGAAGGGAGCATGTGTGTGAATAAATATTACTGTCATCCTATTTTTTTTTTTATTTTTTTTTT
>VWZK01006037.1:348599-382425 GCA_013396935.1 Baryphthengus martii
AAAAAAAAAGCAAACAAAATTGAAGCGAGCAAGAAGAAAAAGGAAGAAAATTTAAGTAGTTTGTGTGGATTTAGTATTTTGGGTTTTTTTTTCTGAAGGGTTATAATGCCTTTGCAGAAGTTTTCTCGATACCCATAACTCCACATGCACGTTGCTGACGGACGGGCTTTTGGAAGGCGCAGCGGGGCAGGGGGCTCAGCTGTTCGGTTTCGGCCTTCATCTCCTGCCCCGGTATGTAACCGAGAGGGCTGGGAGNCGAAAGGCTCCGGTGCTACCCAGCACGGCTCCTGCACGAAGAGCAGGGCCAGATGGATGCATGTTTACCATGAGGGTTTAGGGATGTCCTCCTTCAGGTCTGGTAGGGATTGCGCTTCAGTGGCCAGTTGTCTGCAGTGTGTATTCTGCATATCATGAAATTTCACAGCTTTCAAGTGAATGAAGGGAGCATGTGTGTGAATAAATATTACTGTCATCCTATTTTTTTTTTTATTTTTTTTTTTTTTTTCTTAAGGAGACTACAAATCCCAGGAAATACAACCGGTCAGTGTAGTTACAGAACCTGGAAAGATGCTGGAAAAGATCAGATGCTTATGGTCAGACCCTTTACTAAAGGAAATTAAGGCAACAGCAGAAATGCATTGCTAATTTTTAAGAACCAATCATGTCAGATCAATTTAATTTTCTCCTCTGACATGGCAGCAGGCCTAGCAGATGGAGAAAGCTATTGGCTTTGGACCTAGTCCCACATGACCTTTACATAAACTAGGCAAATGAAAGGTGAAATTAAGAAGGGGCTGAGCACCTCATTGGAAAACTGTATTTGGAGTAATTATGTCGTGCTTTTCTCTGTGTGTGATCTGGGGTCTTAATGCGGTCTGCTCTGGCTGCTCTGCTCTTCTCTACTGTTCATCAAACATGCGGGTAATGAAATAGTGACTGGGTATATGCCTGTGAAGGGGCCAGCATCCTTTGGAAGGTAGGATTAGATGTCAGAAAGATCACAGTAAATTGCAGAAATGTCTTGAAATCCAAGGATATGAAATTAAACAAAACCAAGCTGTATTAACAGAAGGAACTGTATATGCAATATAAAATGGAGAAGAGCTGGCTAAACAATAATATCAAAGGAAAGGTCTGGAGTAATAGCAAATAACAGGCTGAGTATGTGGGGACGGTTTTTGTGATCTTGAAAACCTGGAATGCGTTTCCAAGTGTGTCAAGTAACTGCAGAAGGTTGTTATTCTTCAGAGCTCAGCACAGCGAGCGGAGCACTGTACCTAGTTTAAGGCACTTCAGAAATGGTACAGGCAGAATCTGGAAGAAGTCCAGGGAAGAACAAGAAAAGGAGGCTTGGAGAGCCTGACATAGGAAGAAAATACTGAACTCATTCCTTCTTTAAAAAATGAGAGAGTAGAGAAGTATAGAGGATGGAGATTATTTACTGTGTCCATTGGAGGCAGCTTAATTTGCATCAAGGAAGGCTTAAATTGGATATTATGGGGTAAAACAATGTTTTTTTGATTCAATGTAGCAAAGCCCTGGAATGGTAATTTAGAGGACTGGAGTTCCTGTTTCTAGGAGTCTATAATAACAAGTTAGGCAATTCCTGATGGATGTTTGTCTAAACATGCCCTGTGCTGCCTCTAAGCACGGAGGGCCTCTGTCTCCCCTGCCCTGTACTTGTAGTATTCTGCGACAGTCAAAAAACAGTTGTTACCATCTACATAATTCCACAGCCGTATGACTGTTGCTGTCTTGGGCCTTTCTCTCTTTTGTGTGCGTCTAAATTGTAAGATTGGAGGCTCCTCTGCTCCTGTATGATCTTAAAAGTGCCAGAGACCCTTTCTTTGTGACAGCTGCCTCATAACTCTGTTTCTTCCTGAGCTTGCTTGTTACTCAAAGGGTGCGGGGTGTTCAGCATCTCTGAGTCAGTCTTTCCCTCTGTCTCACAGTAATAACATTTATCATGTATGAACCTTGGAGCTATTCGATATCATGATTTTTCTTTAAGCTCTCTGATCAGATCTCCATTTCGAGCTTAGAGGAGAGATGATTATTATTATTATTATTATTTTCTTTGTTAAATTAGCATAAACACCTTCTTGCTATGCTACCTGCAACTCTGCTTGTGTGAAGACAGGACCGAGAGAATTCAGCAGGAACTTTTTGCTCAGTCTTGGCAGGGAGCGCGCTTCTGCCAGCCTGCGGCTGGGATCTGCTGTGGGAGGGCAGCCTGGGCGCCTTACGCCGAGTCCTCTAACAGCTTCGCCTCCCCGCTCGTGCCGGCAGCTTCAACAGGACCCTGAGTCAATGAGTGGGATCGTTTTCTGTTCTGCTGACTTCTGCATGGTGAGTGAGCAGCTCTGCCCTGGCTGGGGAAGGACGCTGCATGCAGGCAGGGCAGGCAGGCTACCTCAGCAAGCTACGCAGATGCTCCCGAGGATAGCTGGTGGATAGAAGATGGTTTCATTCTTCTCAATATTAAGGGAGAGGTATTTCCAGCAGTAGCATAATGTTGCTCGGAGCAGGCATTTGCCAGATGGTTTCAGCTCCCCCGAGGCTTTGGGATGTGAAAGGGAAAGGGCCAGGAACACACTTTCGATTCATTCCATTAGTAGATTAATCGGCACTGTCCTGGCTTAATAAGTCTCTGAGATTTCCCAGCGGAAATGGCACATGTAATTCTGCCCAGGTCACGCTCTGCACACCTGTGTCAAAGCTTTCACAGCAAGAAGCTACGCTGCTGCAGGCAACATCTGCAAAACAAGACTTTGGGGGGCAGGTGGGTTTTTTGGCGGTGGGCAAGGGGAGAAAATCTTTTGAATAAGTACTGTTAAATAATGGTAGTGGATGCGAGATGGCTTGTGAGAACTTGCTTGAATTCTTTTGCCATTTGAGTGGGGGATGTATTTAAAAATCTTGCACCGGTAATTCAATGTTCTGAAGTTCCCCCCCCAACCCTTCCATTCTGTTATTAATTGCTGGCTAGATTGCGTTTTCCAGGAAGTCTGTGATTAGAGGACAAGGGTGCTCTTCCTGATAAAGGTCAGAGGCTGCTGTCTCGAGAGGCTGGTGATAAAATGAAGAGAACTGTCTCACTGATTTTAGCTGAAAACCTGAGCAGATGCTGTGCTGCTATTTAGTGGGGGGGGCAGTCCCCCATGACCTGTCTCTTCCCGCCTCTCTTTCCGCAGGCCAGCCAAGTGTTGGGGAGTGGATTTAGTTGCTGCTGCCACCCACACAGAAGAAGGTTTGTAGCTCTTGGCATTTTAGCAGGAATCTGTGTTTTTTTAACTCTTTTGGTGCCTGTGGATTGCAATGAGCTGCGCTCTGATGTCCCGGCAGCACTGAGCTATGCTTGCTGCCAGGCCTAATAAAGGTTTACCAGTAAGATGATATCTGATGAGACCCGTTGAAATTCCTTCATGGTTGGATTTTATTGAGGAGAGACTTGAGGTACTGCCAGCAAACACATCCTCACCTTTTCTGGTCCATTGTTCGCGATATACCTGGAGGGCACGGGCCATCCTTTCTTACAGGTCAAGGGGACAGCAGTGGCTAATGCTGACAACAGTTTGACCGTCGTCTCTATTTCTGGGGCACCTGTCACCCTGGCTCCTTGCCATGATTTTTGCCCTAAGCTAAAACAGTGCTCCTCAATTCCAAGTGCTTGGAGAACATCGTGTTTTCCAGCCATTTATGGTAACAATCTCCAATCCTTTGCAGGGTCTGGAGAAAGACTGACAGGGGCCAAAGGAGTAAATGTCATGAGACTCTGGAGCTTTCTGTTGAAAGCTGAGATAGAGATATCTTGCATCCCGCAGTATATGTAACCGGATTTAGGCTCTTTGGTATTTCCAGTAGAATGGCATTTCAGAACTGGGAGCTGAACTCTGACAGCAGCGTTGTCCCCAGTTGCTGCCAACTTCACCCCAGACAGAGAACTGCTGTGTTTCTTGAGCAGCTGCTGCCGTGGACCAGAGCACGGGAAGAGCGACAGTCTCTGAAATAATTTGAAATATACTGGCACAATAGACAGATAGAGCCAGCCCTCCGAATTTCACTCAAGAGTTAATCTAATCACTGTGTAATATGTTCTTACTGGTCTATCCTACCTAAAGGGCAAACTTAACTATATTAGGCACAATTTGGAGCATTTGATTTCCTTCAGACTTAGAATGAGGATACAGCTGACTATCCACGTACGTATTTCGAGGTTTCTGGGCGTCTCTAATCCAGTTTGTAGTGACATTAGCATTAGATAACCATAGCGAGGCCTTTATCTGAAAGGAAACACGCATTCTTCAGGTCACACGGGGATGAAAAAAGATTGTTCTGGTCACTGTTGCTTTCTGGGAATCTGGGAACAGGGAGGAATTTAATATATTGTTGTTACTAATTGCTTTGTTTTTGAAGTGAGTACTTTCTCTAGCAGGTTACAGTAGTTGTCAGATGGTATGGCGACCCTTAAAAGTTTAAATTTGGATTAAGATAAGGTGATAATGTCTTGCATAGGACCTAGGGCACACAAACTGCTTGACTGGCCATAGTTGCTTCATACCATTCATCTCATCTAAACCAAATGTGAGGGAGCTGCTGCTCATTCAATTTACCTGCCTTAGAAAAGGGATCAGACGAGTAAGGAAGCTGCAATGGAACAGTCTAATTTTGCCAGGATTTGATCAGAAAAGGCATCAGAATGGAATTTACAGTACTGTGTTGTTTGTTGTTTTCTTTTTCCTGTCACAGCAGGGTGTGAGGGAAAGATGGGAAGGTGGAACTGCCTTTCTATGAGTCGAACTGGAGGTGTTTGAGGGTTACAGTATGTTTGTAGCCCACAGACTGCAATGATGCTGAAGACCAGATCTGTAGCTAGTCTGCTCCGACGAGAGCTAAAATCGTCCTAATTCAAGTACGTCAGTTGTTACAAGTGCCAAGAAATACATCCGAATTTTCTTGGAACATCCCATGTTACAAACTCAGGGTGGTTCCAGTACTCGCTGCATGTGAGATCTGCAGAACGACAAAATGCCCTGGTAAAACATAGAGGTAAGAAGTCCCATATTAAAGATATGCACTGAAAAAAAAAACTTTGAAGAATGGACTATCTTTTGCTTATAAAGCAAATAACGCGCTTAATTCCGTGAAGAACCAGCCGGAGGGAGCTGTTTGCTGCAGCCGTGAGAATAAGCCAGCTAGATGGTAGTGGCACAGGTATGGTTAAGGACTGCTTTGCTCAGAGAGAGATCAGAAGCAAAATTGCTTTTCTGACAACTGACCTTTGCTGATGTGAATTGAAGTTGGGGATATTGTATTCTTTAACTAAAATTTTCCAGTAGCATTTCTGTCCTCTAGAAATCTTCCTCTATATTTTATACCTACCTATGCCTCTTGTCTTATGCTTTATTAATGCCTTTTACATTCGAACAGTCTGCTGTTCCTTTATGTGGTTTGACAACTGCCAATACCCCCGTTGAAATATTTCGCTTTTAGTACTATTAATGGCAATTTTGCCTGGATTTTCTTCCTACTGTTACGTAATGGAAGTATCTGCAGTCCCCTGACACGTGTGTTTGGTCTCTTTGCACCCACCCTTACTTATCACAGGTTGATGCTATTCCACCAAAGTCTCTTAGCAATTTAATTTTGTTGTTTCTCGGGAGATGTCATTCAGTGTTTATCGGTGTTACCTCTTCATTAGCTGGAGTCATTCCTTTCTTCTTGGCTGATTATATACTTGTGCCATTTCTCGCACTGAAACCGTATTTCAGGCATTCAGCTATTTTGTCTTCATTAGGTACACGAGGCTTCTATGACATGTCACAGTATTTTTCTCTTCAGAGGGTCAAATGAATAAATTTGAATAAAAGAAGAAATAAAGCAGCTGTGACAATAAGGTTGAAAAAATGTGCACAATGTAGTATTTGTTAAGCTGATTTCTTCCCTCTCATGTGTATTTGCAGTCTACTTCTGGGGTTTGTTAGTCTTTGAGTCTTTCTAAGTTGGAGAAAGTGCATTTTTTTTATACTTCTAAAAAGGGATGTTAAACCCTAGTCTTCAAGTGATACAGGATAGGACCTTATTCCTGTCTCTAGCATCTTTACTATCCCAGGATTTTTAAACTGCTGTCCATGCCGTAGTAAATTAGATCCCAGCAGCAGAGGAGCTCTGTAGATAAATACAGTAGCCATTATACCTTGATATACTTGTATTACCTAGGAAATTACTACTGTTATTGAAAAGGAATTTGCTCGGGGCAAGAGGGTATCCATTACTTCCTGAATAACTCGCTAACATTGTTAACCTTCCTTTGCACAAACAAGCCAGAAGGAGGCCCTTTCTGCAGGATGGTGTTCTTCTCCAGCTGTATTCATTCCCCTTTAGCAGCAGCAGGCCTAAGCCAAAGTTTCAGCATGTTAATAAAACCCTGTGTGGTCCAGGGAAGAGAGCTATGTCCTGTCTTCTCCTTTCCTCACTGTTGCGATACTCTCATCTTCATATCCTTTCTTAATTTGCTGGATGGTTGCCACGCTGATGAATCGCTGATGCAGTGACAGCCACTTGACAGGGGAAGCATGGAGACAAAAAATGGTGTAATGGTGCTGTAGCTACATTGATGAGCTGTTTGAAGCAGTTTCTGTCTTGCCACCTGAAGTTTCACACCTTGAATTGGGTAACATTTCAATGCCATCAGTTCATCCTTTGGTATAGCTTCCCTCGTGGACTATCAAGAGATGAGTTGTTGGTATAGGAGCTGAGTTGCATTTTTTTTTTTTTAATTATTTCTGACTTCCTCTTCAAAATCCTCAACCAAATAAATACCCTCTTTAGCACCGACAAATAAGTCTAGGGCACAGAGAATGCTTCTGCCCTTTATCAGTTCAACTGGATATTGTACTCCTGATCTGACACTAAAAATAGACTTTTGATGGAGTTTAATGCTGTGTAATACTTTCTGCTACTTCATGGAAAAACTGAAGGAAGATCTAACAGTTCTATGGACATAACCAGTGAAGATATTAAGGCAGCTATTAGTTAACTAAACTTTGAACCCCAAAGATTTAAATACCAGCATTAGAGCTTATTCTGATCCCCTCTGACAAGTATCTAAGTATATTTGCTATGTGCCAGTTCAGTATGGACTTCAGACTAGATCCAGCTGTGATAGAATGGAGAAGATAGAGCTTGAAAATCAAGCCTGAGGTGGCAACAGAGCTGCAGAGATGCCTTTTCCTCTGCAAACCTTAAGCTGGCTAGTTTCTCTTCAGAAGGAGCTGAAGGATTGCAAACTTCACTCCTTTTCCTCCATAGTAAGGCTGACAGGTGTAATTCATGGAAGCTCTCACTTGGTTGCCCAAACTCATGTTTACCATATCCTGGGAGCAGTTGCATCACCATTTCATTTCTACAGTTGAATGCCCAAACCAGTATACGGCACCTGTAAGAATTCCTTACTTGTAGAATTCCTGTTTGCTTGCCCTTGAATGTTTAATTTTAAATTCTCTGGCATCACAGTTTAGTTTTGTTGGTGTGGGTGTTCTTGGTTTTAATTTAAAAGTGTATTTTTGTCTGGGAACACATTTTCAGCAAAGTACCTTTCCTAGTTACTGGGCTTATTGCGGTTCTCTTGAAGGATTGACAGTGCCTTCTAGAATTAGTGCTCTTAAACATAACTTGCGAGGAGAGGAAAGGAAAATCCCAAACAAAGTCTAAAAAGCTTTTCTTGGTACCCATTTCCAGGTTTTTTTTGTTTTGTTTTGTTTTTTTCCTTGGGCTATGTACTTGACTTATAAGCTTGTGAATTGAGACCTTCTGAAGTTTAAGGACTTAAATTTAATTACTGTGTGAAGTCAGTAGCAGGACAGTCCCTGAAAGTTATTCGGTTTGTTGGCATGTCAAGGTGTTTTATTGTTTTAGGTTTTCTGCTTCTTGTAGAAAATAAAGCCCTTGATAGTTTGCTTTTAAATAAGTAATCTCTTTTCAGAAGCCTCTTGCTGTGTAGCCAAACCATACTTGCAGGACAGAGAACAAAGAACCAGTTTTCCAGTAATGAAATGGGTTGCCCTATAACAAAATGGCTTTTTTTTCTTGTAATATGCCAATGTTTGGCTTATTTGCTTGGCAGAACATCTAAAAGGGATTGTGGCATTTTTCTGGGTGATTTATTGTACGCACTTTGTATTCTTGCTTCCTTTCACAAACAGGATAATGCAGAGAGAGGCTTCCTAGAGTACTTTTGGATGTTGAGAGGAAATCTACCTTGTGGTTCAGAAATTCTGATAATCAGAGGCAAGGCCATAATCTTGAGCAGAGGGAGTCTTCGCAAGTGAGCAGCATGCTGCCACCAGGGTAGTCTCCAGCGGCACCCAAAGGAGTAAACCAACCTCAGAGAAGATCCTCTTATCTCCATAGGAACTGCATGTGTGCCTAGGGCTGCCTACCGTGCCTCTCCCCAGACAGCTCTCAGCCCCATCTCTAATCTTCTTTTCAAAAACCCCAACAAAATAAAAACCAACCAACCAAACCAAATGAAAAAAACCCAAGACACAAGGCATGCCCAAACCTCCCAACTAACAGGAGTCTGATTTCCCTGTTCTCTTGCCGAGGACCTTCTGCCAGAGTCAGATAAGCCACAGAAAGCAGCTGTTGAGCTGAAGAAACATCCCTCTGAGCATCGCAGAGCACGTCTCCCTTCCCATCTCCAGTCAGACCTTTTGTAGACAGTTCTTGAAGTGTTTATTGTCGTGGGGCAATGATTGAGCCTCCATCCTCAGTCTGAACCCAGCTTCTGCATAGTGTGAAAGCTCAGTCCGGCTTTTCGCTCTGAGAGCAACTGTTTTCCTTTGGTTTTAAATGAAATTTCCCTCTTCAACTTGCCTTAACCTCAGAGTACCCTCCCACTCCCCCCACTTTTCAGCCAAGGAAGACTGCACAGTGAAGAGGAACACATAGATTCAATAGCGCTTATTAAGCATAAGAGAATTTAATCTTATTTTAGAGTTCAGGCTGTTTTTAAAAACTATTTTATGGTTTTGTTTTACAGGAGAGATTGCCAGGGAGCCTTTTTAAACATCAGGAGGAGATATTTTTATGATCACTATTTTTCATTTGTGTATCCAAGAGCTCTCCCAGATGCATTCAGGTGCACAATTTAACTTGCACCCCCTTACCTGAGGCCTTCCACCTGCATCTTTGTTCTGCAAGCCTCCCGTTATTAGACCCCACTTCATTTTTTGCTTTGCTCAGCATTGGGATGTTATTTTAGCTCTCATTAGTGGAAGAGTTCCAACCTGGATGCTTCTAGGAAAATTCAGATGCTGTGAAAATTGGTATTGGTGGCTTCACCAGTAGCACTGCTTTCCTGCTGCAGTCTTCTGGTGTTGAGAGAGGCATCATCTTTTGGCTGAACTTAGCTAACAGCAGCAGGACTTTAATAAGATGGTCTCCAACAAGTACCTGCATTTGGGAGGTGCATCACAGTTGTACTTTTGGCCTTAGAACAGGTTTAATGTTAGTACTGTAAGTTAGGGCTTATTAGAGCTGCAAATGAGCAGTTCGGTGCAGGCTGCAGGCCTTCGCAAGTGCCAACATCTGAATATGTTAACAGCTGTAGTTTGGTTAAAACCCACTTGTTACCTGGTTACATCCCTCATGTTTGTAAGCTCGAGCTAGATAAGAGGACGACAGTGCTGTTTGTTGGGTAGCTGTTGAAACGTCTTCCTCAGTTGCTGCTGGAATGGAAAGCATTTCGTTATCGCAGGCTGCAACAGCTGACTTTTCTCCAAATATAGAACAGAAATACGTATTGAATGCTTTGGTGCTTTCTTCAGTATTGGGGAGGTTTCTACCTTTTCCCTGTAGTAGCAGGTCAGTGCAATGGCTGGGGTTGCTATTCTTCAGACGCTTTTAAAAATTGATTATCATCTTCCAGCTCTGGCTGTGGATTTTCCCTCCTGCTGTTAGGATTCCCTTGTTATTTTTCCCCTTCCTAGTTTTCTGTTTCCTTCTCTGAGCTTTTCTTTTTTTTTTTTCACTTGCTAGAATATATACAAGTGTTCAGGTGTGGGGGTGTGACAGGGAAGCCCAATAAGCAATCTCTCTGTCCAAGAAAAATATGCCAGTGTTACCTCTGGTCCCACTCAGGCTCTGAGTATGTTTGTAGATACACTGGTTTGGTCTCTGTTCTACTTCCATATATTCAAACATAATTGTCACAACCATTTTTACCTAAGCTACCGCTAATTTCTATTTTTACGATTGATTGCTCTCTTCTGTCGAGATGGACTCTAATATGGAATTGCTCATTTTCAATGTAACACTTCTTGAACTAAGAAATTGTTTTCTGTAATTTAGAAATTTCAAGGGTGTTCTTTGGCATTAGCCCCCCGATGCCTCCTGCGATTGTCGTTGCATTTGAAATTCCTGGTGATCAAATGGGTTTTTCCCTCTGTTATGAAGAGGTGCTTAGCTAGGCACTCATCCTGCGTACCATCTAATGTGATTTCAGTAGTATGTAGCAGACACACCAGCTCGTACCCTGTCTTGAGCTTTATCTGCTAGAATGTTAATCCGTGAGCATTTGAAATCATACGCCTCTGAGACACAATCAGCTAGAAACAGATAACGTCAGTTTGAAACCGTGCCATACCTATTCCCTGTTTGCCCACTCAAGATTTTTTTCCTAAATAGCCTAGAACTTTTTGTAAATTTTTTTTTTTTTTAAGCATTTGGCTTATTTGAAACTTATATATGAGCAGTATTTTTGGGTTGAATTTATGCACATAACAGAGCAGACACAATTATTCTTATATGTAATTAAGGCTTTTGATACTGGTACAGAAGCAGGTAGATTTTTTTTTTTTATTTTTCTGTTTTACCAGTGTCTCTTATTTTGCCAAATAATCTTGATATAATATTAAATAGGTGGTTACTGGCTCCCTTTTTTCTTTTTCTCCTTTTGTTACTTGCTAAGACCTTCCTTACCTCTCTAACAAGTATTAATATCTTTGCAGACTGCTTTCTTCCTCTTTGACTTTGATTTACACAACAGCCTCCCATCAGAGAAGAGGGACCGGTAGGCTACAGCTCTCTGAACATTTTTCTCTTAGCTCGGTATATATTAATTCTAAAATCTCTTTCTTTCTGCTTTTAATCCTTTGTGAGACAAGAAAGATCCCTAAGAGCTCATGTGTATTTCCACACACAGCAGCCTTCTGAGTTTCCTGACATATATCCTGTAAAGCACCGCTGTTAGGATTAAGACAAAGCATTTGCAGAGGATCCTAGCTACCTGTTTCAGAAGCCTGTCTTAGTCATGTCTGTTCTTTGTTTTTCTGGAATTAGACTCATTAACATACTGTTGTTCTCTTGCTGCCTACAGAGTATTTTGTGTTTTCTCAGGATAAATCTTCCAGAAAAAAATAACATTCTCCTATTGATATCTTTTACATACCAGCTCATGCAGTTGAAAATCTATATAATCTGAATAAAAGTTTAAAGAAGGCCTAGTAGCTCATCTAGTTCTTTTTCTCCCACGTAATTCTATGTGCCAAGGAAAGCTTTTTCTTGCTTATAATCTGAGGCTAACGTGGTCACCCCACTGCCACCAGTACCATCTGCAGCTGTGGATAGTCTTGTGCATGTACTTCGTATTTTTAGTGTTGGTTTGCAGCTCCAGGCGGCAGCAGCTCTGTTGAATCGGAGTCGGCGGTGCCTCTAGGGGCATATCCCACAGCATCGTTTCCTGACCGGTCAGGTACTTCTCTCACTGTTTGAAAATACAGAGTGTTGAGACACCTGCTCTTGCACTTCACTGAAAAGTGCTCCAGGATGAGGGCGTTTCATCACCAGAAGTCTGTTGCTCTCAGTAATCCTCCCGTGTACCTTCCACGGAGAGGTGGTGGCCTAGTAGCAACAGTGGCCAATGAATTTCAAACCAGTATTTGGATGATTCAGGGAGAATTCATAGGTCTTGTCTTGTCACCTGTCCAACTGAGGAGTTGCTGGGATGATTTGTAATGAGTTGCAGTTTTTGAAATCAAGGAACAGCTTTACTGTGAAAGATTTTCTATTCTCTCTCATGGGAGAATGGACTAAAGGATGAGAGAATGTGGGGAAAATTTTTTTTTTTCCTCCCTTCTTTTTTATTTTTTATTGGGGAGCTTGTTGGTCACTCTTCATCTTACAGTTAAGCACTTATCTTTTTCAAGTCTTTTATGGAAATACATATGAAGTAGGATTTATGTGAGTCTGCTCACCTGGTCCATGTGTCTTCTCACTTTCTCCTCTGCACACAAGGAATCTTGGTTTTCATTAAAATGATAGTAAGTTCATTTTTGGATCAAGATTCTGAATCAGAAGAAAACTCTGAAAATGCCATCAAAGTTATTTGATGCAGAAGTGTCTGCCTGAGTCTGCAGGCTGGCTGAAATGGTAGCTACTGCTGGTGTGACCCTGCTGCTGAAATGTTAGCTGAAGTGTCTAACTGTGATGCAAATGTCAGCATTGCTGCTGTTTCCCTCTTCTTGGGGCATTTGAGAACAGGTTTATGGATCACATGCTTCACTCTTTGGAGACTGTGGTGCACATGCTTTGGTGCAGTAAGTGATTTTTAGAAACATTACTTTTCACCCTCTTGACCTGACCCATCGTGCCAAAAGGTGAGAGCAGATGGGAGGCCCGAGAGATGATGTAGTTGAAGAACCCTGTGACATCTGAGTTTCCTGAATCGGGGCTCCTGCTCTGGAGCAGCAGAGCTTGGCTTTTCCTGGCTGGAAAGAGTCCTGCCTGTCTCTGAGCACATCCCCATGGCTCCTGTATCCTGCTCACAGTAATAAGCCTTTTCTCCAGATTTTTATGCAGGACTGCAACACTGGTCACATCTCTCTTTAGAGAGCCTGTTGGCATCTCATGTGTTTGCCCCTGTACCTGGGACCAGCGTAGTCCGGGGTGCATTTGCAGCTTGCCGAAGGGTTGGGAAGCCTGGGGAGCGCGGAGCACAGCTAGGATGCCTGTCCTGACTGCGATGGGAGGCACATCTGTTTGTTGCCCCAGTAGGTAGGGCTTGATTTGTGGGTGAAGCGTGGCTGGCTGCTGGATTGTTTTTAAGTAATCTATAAGTAAAGGGAGTAGAGGTGATATGTGAAAAAGCATCATTAGCATCATTTCTATATCTTTAGCTGAGATAAAAATATTTCGTCAAATCTCATTTCCAAGGAGACCAGTGCCTTAGTGAAAACATGATTTTTTTTTTTATTTTTTTTTTTTTCCCCATTTGAGAAGAAGCCAATTTTAACTTAGCATTTGAAGCCCAGTGAGGGGAATTGATTCTTCATTTTGAGGTGGGAAGGGAAAGGGGGCGAGAAACTAGTTTTCCTAGTTTGGAACAGCAGTTTAACTGATTAATGAGATGAGAGGTGACACTTGTCCTGTGGCATCGGGCATGGGGGATGGGACGAGGACTCACTGGTAGAGGGAAGGGCTTGCTGGAGCTTGTCGAAGTAGCTGGGGCGAGAGTGTCTCTTGCTCGGCATGCCTTTGCTGGGGCTGCCGCCCCACCGGCCGAGCTTTGCAGACCTGAAATCGGAGCAGGCTGTGGGAGTTTGCCCCAGTCAGACTTGGGGGGAAGCTGCCTCCAGGCAAGTGGGAACCCGATACACTCGGAGGAACCGGAGCCAGCTGCTGCTTTCCCTTTAGCAATATTCCAGTCTGTAAAATACTCCTGCAGAGCCACCTGTGAAAGCAGATTAACCCCTTTATCTGTGAGTCGCTTCTCCTCCCCAGCTCACGCTGACAGCACCAGTGGTTGTTTCTCCTGAGGGAGCCCCAGGGTGGCTGGCACACCACAGATTTTTCTCCTTAGCTTCCGGATCCCCGTAGTTCTGCTCCTCGGTGCCTGTCAGTGGTTAATGATTAAATGCAGCTACCGAATTGTGACCGAATTTCAGATGTTGACTAATGGAGTAGGTGAAGGCGTGCAGAACCTGTCTGTGGCCCTGTGCACGGCTCCCGCATCTGCAGATGATTCCCGAAGAAACCATTAGGAGGTGGTGGGGGAATGGGTCCTCACCCCCGGTGACTTTGGAGGACAAGGCTCTGCCTCTTTCACCTCTAAAGATCCCTTCTCTAAAGTGAGCGCTGCGAGCCGGGCTGCATTTATTACTAACCCCACCCATCCCTGCCTCTTGCAAGAATCTTGTGAGGCCGAGATTGTGTTTTTAGAAGCAGAATGACAGAGAGAAATTCCCTGGAGGCGAATGCAGAGTGTGTGCTGTGCACGCCAGTACAGACACACGGGGCTGGGAACTCCCAGGGAGAGATTAAGTGCGAGAGACGAGCGCCGAGCAGCCAGAGCTGGAGGAGGGGGGTGGAGGAGGCGAGACGCTTTCTAAGCCTCAAACTGAGCCTTTTGGATTTTATTTTTTTTTTTTTTCCTTAAAAAAAAAAACAACACCACAAAAATCAAACAAAAAACCCACCTCAGCCATCCTCGGTCTCGACAATCTTACTGAAGTGCCTCTTGTGTTGCCGGATCATTTCACTGCTGGGTTTGAAGGACCCAGGCTAACATGATGTACCTCTGGGTGAGTAGAGGAGCGTGTGTGAGGGCTTGCACACTTTGCACATATAAGGAATGGAAAGCTGAAGGACTGCACTAATGTGAGCGGCCTTTGCCGTTGGGCTTAGCTCTCTGCAGCCTCTACACACAGTGAGCTGTAGTTTTCCCTCGTAAAAAAAAATAATATTTAGAGCAAGTACTGTTTTAACTGTGTATCGAGCAGGCTTTTCCTGCGGTTATAAGTTCCTCTGGAGAGAACTGTTTTGGGCAGGTGCCTCAGAGAGAAAATTTTTGGTATAATGTTGCTCACTGTCTGCCATCTGTGAGACCTGTATATATATATTTATTTTTATTTTTTTCATGCATAAGACTGTTCCCATGTGCCTCTGCTTTATGGGATTTTGGTGTTACCGAGAGACATCCCAGGTAGTGAAGGAGTGCTGCTGAAAGGGATCTGTAGTTACTGAAGGTTAAGAGGGGAGCAGAGAGCAAATAGATAGTTTTGCAGTTTGGGGCTTCTTGCCCCTAGGGTGGGAGGAGAAGCTGTTTCGACAAAAGTTGGATGCAAGGTTGTTTTTCCAGCAGTGGCATGGTTACTAGAGTTTCTGGTAGAGTATGGAAAATAATGTCAGGAAAAATGTATAAAATGTTACAGAGATCCAGCAAGCAAAGTTAAACCATATATAAAGGCAGATATATTTTCACCCTTTAAGCAAGGATTGGAATTTCCTCTGGAGCAGTCAGCTGCTAGTCTGCTCAGTTAGTCATCTACGTGTAGTTTTGTCTGCTCCTGGGCACCCTTGAGATCAGCAGTTTCCCCTTGGGGTCCTTACCTAGATGTGCAGGTGAAGAGTAATCAATTCCCAAGTTTTTGTGTGGTGTGTTTTGGTTTGGTTTATTTTATGGTGTTTGTTTGGTTTTTTGTTTGTTTGTTTTGGGTTTTTTTTGTTTTGTTTTTCTTTTTGTTTTAATTTTTTTTTTTTTTATTCTGTTTGTGACTCTGAATGTGGGGGCTCTCACCGCCACTGCTTTTAGAGTCCAACTCCCCATCACTCCCAGGAACAAACACTGGTTTATTTTAGCAACAAAGCGAGCCTTGCAAGCCAGGCAGAAGGGTTTGACTTCTCTCCTTTGCACATACACACGCTATCTTTGTTGCAGGGTAACTTGATTCTGCGCTGGGGTATGCACACTTGCCCGCTTTCGTCCCGCAGGCCCTGCTGGCAGGCACGTCCACCTTCTCTGCTCTACCCCTTGCCCCGCAACCCAGTGTGCAGGATCCCAAACTGGGGTGCTGGTTTTCAGCGAGAAAGGCTGGTCAGGCCCCAGTGGCGGCTCAGCTAAGGTTTGCGCTTGGTTGGGTGGGTGGGGTAAGAGGAGAAGTAATTCAGCCATGCTGCTGCTGATTTTAGATAAGCAGTAAACAATGGAGATGTTCCTTACCGGGCTGAAATGCAGAGGATGCCGGAGTGTGGGAGCCAAGGAGAGTTGCCTGGGTGCCTCCCCTCCTCCTGCTGGGCGAGGGGTGCCAAGCACTTTAGTATAAAGCGAAGCTGTCAGCCTGTGTAAAAACCGTCTTTGGCCCAAAAGGTGAAGCACTGTCCTGGATTCTTGAGAGAGGGTTGAGTTTTGGGACACTTGCTGATTGGCAAAGATCAGTACCCCTTTGTGGGCTGCTGCTTCTGCCTGCACCCTAAACTTTGAGCTGCGCTGTTTACTACACTTGTGTTGCTGATGATAAACTTCGGAGGAGTGTGGAAAACAAGTATGAAATGCTTGAATAGCTGAAGGGGTTTTAAGGGCACATCTTGTCATCATGCCATGATAATTAAAAAAATATTAGTGAATTTTTGTTATCTGGAGTGATCTTTCCCTTTTCAGTACAGGTTACCCTTTTACTTTTGGGGAATCTTCCCCTCCCTCTGTCCTTTCAGGAACCTCTTCACCTGTGGCCGTTTGTGTTTCTGTTTTAAGCTCCTTTTTTTATCCTGATGGGACTACATAACCTTTAGCAGTGAGAACAAGGAGCCCCGAGTGACAGATCTGGTTTGGTGTGGGGATTGCTATGCCTTGATTGTGGTGGTTTCTTGCTTCCTGCTCACAGGTTCCTCCTCATTCCCCTCTTGTTCCCAGTGCTGTGTTTTTTTCTGTTGTGTGCCTCGTCCTTGGAACATCAGGACTTCAGTAGATGCATGGAGATTTGTACTGAGTCATTCCTTAATTCAGTGCATGAAGCTACATTAATGCAATGTTAAATTTGAGGTTTTAAATATACGAGTCCTGAAATCCAGAATTAAGGTTCCCACAGCAACCATAATGTTTCTCCCCGCCCCCCCTCGGGGGTGCACGTTACAGAATTATCTTCCCTGAAGAGATTGTGCAATATTGAATGCTGTCACATTTGACAGATAGTAAAATAAAAAGGAGAATGCACTTTCCTCTGCAGCTGTAGTATCCTGTGGATACTGAACCCAAAAGTACAGGCTACCTGCAACATCACAGTCCCTGATTATAAAGCTGTCTCTGAAATGAAGTGGTGCTGTAGCCTTGGTTCAGGCTGACATTCCTGCTTGCTGAACTGTATTCCCTCGGGTGAAACTTGTTGCAGGATACTCTTAAAATGAGGGCCTTGTAGACTGCAGGGGATTGTGGGCTGTGCAGAGCTGGAGAGTGGGAAACTTAAAATATCTGTCGTGATGACCTAATACTTGGCATGGTGAGGGAAGTGAAGGCAGCAGACTAGCTGTGCCATTAAATATCAAGAGAGACTATTTATCTTAACACTTGTATTGTGTAGGATGCAGTTGTATAAAGTCTTTCTGAAGCAGAGATGATGTGATAGTCTTTCTGATGCTGCAAACCGAGTGCATGCATCTGATTGTCCGTGTTGAAGCTCAAGATGAACGCTTTGCTTTATGTATAGAAGGTGCATATAAGAGTTCTGGTTTTGCAGACAAAAGTATTTTGTTCGTAGGAGACCGTTTAAATCTACCTTTGTCTCTTCTCTCACTCATCCTCGTTTGCCTGCAGCTGTCTGGTCTCCCAAATTGCTCAAGAGGGCTCCTAGTCATCAGTTCTCTGGACGGGACGTGGGGTAATTTGGGCTACGAAGGTGAGAGGGTTTTTGCTCCGAGGGAGGTGTGTACTGACAGCACAGGGGAGGCATTCTGCTGGTGGCAGCCAGGAGCAGAGCGGCTTGAGTGTGAGAAAAGGGTTCAACCCTTTTCTGGATAAGAAAGCCCTATTTTTTTCATTTATGAGCAGATGAATCTTTGTGTACTGTGAGTCATGAGATATAATCTAGAGTCATTTCATTCCAAGTATTTTCTAAAGAGCATGATGTGTTCTGAGAGTTGCATGTATGAATGTTGCCTTGTTGGAGGTCTGTTGTTACAAGAAAGGTTGAAAGGAAGGGGCAGCAGCCCTAGCAAGCAATTTATCAACCATCCTTCTCCTGTGCTCAAAGACAGCTGAAACTATCAAAGGCAGGAGGGACCTAGGTAGGGGAGGTCCATGCTGTTGCTAGGCTTCTGGGGAGGAAAGCACTGGATTCATCGCTCTGATCTCAGATTATAGTGGGTATAGATAATTTCCTCATTCCTCGCAGCCATGTACAGAGTACATGCTGAGTGTTTGTGAGAGGGCTGGCTGCCTATTGCAACTAGAAATGATTTATTTCTCTAGAGCCCTGTGAAAGTGAAGATCTTACCTAGACCTACTAATTATCTACCATACAAGCAAGAATAGTGCGAGTAAACTTGCCAAGCTCATTTTGAAATATTTTTTTGCTGGTTTTCTTCCTGACCTGCATTTTGCTTGCCTTTTTGTCGCTTAAAAGCCTCTCTTTGCATTCACTGGCATGATTTTTCCTCTCTAGGCTCCGAACTCATCAGCTTTACCACCAAGGGATTGGAAACCCAACTCTGCTGCCAAACCTTGGTCTTAGGAACGTGCTCTTCTTCATGCCATGTCTTTCTATTATTTGTTTGTGGGTTTGTTTTTTTTTTTCTTATGAGAGGTAGCTACTGCCCGTGAAAAGTATGGTCATTATGGTGTGGTTTTCAAAGCGTGTATTTGATAGCAGCAAAGCAAGTGGCTATCCAAGGAAAATGGCCTCTCTTCTCTGTTCTGGTGCCAAGCCTGGGGTGGCTATTGCTGGGGAAGTCTGGCTGTGCCTGTAGGACTTTGGCTGGAACCTGTTTGGTAGGAATGGCAAGAAAACATGTCAGCCATCAACTGAAGCACTGACGGGACGGAGAGCGGGCAGTTACTGTGCGTGAGAGGTGCAGACACAATGTGGTCAACTCTAAGAGAGGTTAAGATGAGGTAGCCTCTGGGAGACAGTGGCTGTCAGAGTGCAGGAGGGTTTTCCTGAATGCATGTTAGGGGTCAGGTCTCGGTGAATTTCTGTGGATATGTTAAAAGGCACTTTGTGTTAATACGAACACCAATTTTGGGGTTCTTGCTCCAAAGTAGGAAAGCCCTGGAAAATCATAAAATGGAGGTCATGCAAAAAAGCTAGTAGCCTGTAAGCTGATTCCTGAGCCTGCAAGTCTGCGTGGTGCCATACCATGGCATGCGTATGTAGCAGCTTGAATCGAGAAGTAATATGGTTATGTTCGTCCAGCGCTGCAACTGAGATAATGAGTTCTGCTGCTTGATAAGGTTTATTAGCTTTGAGGCAGCACCTCATGAACATGGTTATACTGCTTCCACACCCAAGCTGCTCCATGCGTAGCTGGTTTGGGGATGTCTTCACTGCGTTCCCCTGGGGGTTAGTGTGACAAAGCAACTTGCATCTTTTTGCGTCTAAGGCTTTATACAGGCTTGGGGGACTTGGGAAAAAGAAGAGTTTGTGAGAGAGATTGTATTATGTGGCTGTCTATTTTATTAGAGTTGATAATCCAGGTGATCTTTTCCAGTTACGTGTTCCTGCAAGCCTCTAATCCTGAAAGATGCCATAGTCACTACTGAGACGAGAAAGCCCAGTGCAGTTCAAAAAGAGAAGGCATTTCAAACTAAGGTACTGGCTTCAGAGGAGAGAGATTTAGGATCAGGATGATCTGTTCTGTAGGCTACATTTGATTAATATAAAACCAGGTAAAATCAGTGCCCAGTACATTGCCATCATGTTCAGGAATTTCCATCCGTCATGAATCTAAACAAAAGAATTAGGGGGATGTAGGCTGACTGAGTCGATGCGAGTTTCTCCAGTGGCTCTTCTGCCTGACTGCTCTATTCCCACCTGTCCAAACAGCGATGAGCACAGGGGACTCTGCTGTAAGCCTGGCCAAGTCTTGGGAGACTGACAGAGACCGGGTCCTGTTTTAAGTTATTTTTTCACAAACCAGCCTGTTTATCTTGGAAGGAAGAGAATAAACGATGAGAGAATAGAATGAGAATAAACCTCAACCTTCCTGGTTTTCAGCTGAAAGCTTGAGGAAGAGCACAGATAACAGCGATTTGAGACTGAACATCTGTGTTTCCTGCACTTCCCGTGGTGCTTATTTGCAAATCTTTATTCCAGTAGCGCCAGAACTTTACCGTTGTCCTAAGCCCCAAGGTTACGGCGGTGATATAGGAAATGTCTTTGAGTGTATCTGAATTTGGGTGGCTTTTTTGCCATAGCTCTGAGCAGTCTCTAGGGTATCAACTGTGTACGTGTGTGCGCTTCACCGAAAGTACGGCTGGATGGCTTGTGCAATTAGCTGGAAGAGATCCTTGCGTCCATCAGCGAGGGCTACTGGGTACAGCAGGAGTTTGAATCGGGTTGTGGGGTCAGACAAAATGTTTTCTGTAGGGAGTTGTCAGTTTGGAGGAGGATCTGCAGCCTGTATCCGCAGTACCGCAGCTCTGGATGGTACTGTGTACCGAGGGCGATATGACACATCCTGCGGATGTGCATCAGAGAGGCAGCCTGTGCTGATGGGCCAGTGCAGATAGTTCCAAGCTGGAAGTGAAAACAGGCCTGCAGAAAATTAAGAAATCAAATGAGGATGTGATTTGTGCCCTCTGGTGCTAAATTCTTTTGCTGAAAGTGTTAAAGATTCCTCAAAGCTGTGAAGAAGCTTAAACAAGTAATTAAGTTTCCCTCGTCCGTCCCTTAAATTTAGGTTTCATTGTTCTCAGAGTCCTACGTCTCATGACTAATATACTGCCTGCACAATGCTCTGGCTGATTTTTTACCAGATGGTTCTAGGGTCTGTAGCTGAATCCAGGGCAAAGGCAGTTAGTTTTTCTTCTGCCTCAAATGAAACACACTGTCCCCCGCACAGTGCTCTAATTGAGTCTTGGACATTAAGACAACGATGAAGTGAAAATGTTTTGACCAGATGACAATTTTCTTAGATATTCTTAGGGATTATTATTCATCATGCTTTAAGGAGCTGGCATAGGATGATACTGGCACGGTCCTCTACTTTTTTTTTTTTATAATTCTATAAATCATCTAGCGTTGAAACAAAGTTTAACTGCAGAAAAATGCTGAAATTCAAGTATGTCTACGTGGCTAGAAAATAGATCATGTGCAGTGTGATCTGCCTGTTGCTATTTTTAAACTTTTCCTTTCTGTTGTAACGGCCTCCTTTTTCATCCTGTCATCAATCACTGCGGTGATGTCTGCTTGCATCCATGACGTACCTTTTGGATGGAGAACTCTTCTGAGTAAAGATGAAGCATCTCTCAGGAATATGACAAAGCTTATTTGGCAGCTTTTAAGTGGGGTACGTAGCTTCATCAGGACCATCTCAGTAAAGCTATAGAGCGACTTTGCTCACAGGCCTGTTGGATCCAACTGTAGCTTCAGCTGTTTCCCCTGGACCCTGATTTATTACACTGAAATTTTGGCTGCTGCTTGGTTGAGGAGGAAGGCAATGAATGCCAGTTACTGGGTTTTTTTGGTCCAACCACCCCATCTTCTCGAAACGAGAAGCACACTGAGCATAGGTGAGGCTACTGATTGTGGCATCTTTTAAGAAATGGGCAGTATCTGCATTTAAAAATTTTAATGTTGGGGAAATTTTTCTTCTGTGGCAAAAAAACATTGCTGGAGTGTAGGTAGTGCGTGTGTAACTGCAGTTTTGAAGCACCTTTAGAAGCACTCAGAAGTGCTGTAGAAATACGAGGTGATTTAATAAAGCCTTTTCCTTGCATGGGGAGCGTCGCTCTCCAATGCAGCTGTTTTGCTGTTGCGAACAGGTGTGCCGTAAACACCCCTTCCCTCTTCCGCCGAGCAGGGTGGTGATGGATACCCTCTCATTTAAACATGCACGCTTTTCTCTTCTACAAGAATGTAATCTTTAAAAATAGTACACATATCTAGAAAGAACCGAGTGCCTTGTCCCGTTTCCCTCTTTCCCTCCCCTCCCGCTACCAACTCAAATTACCGGCAAGCTTTGGAAACTTGGGGGCAGGGGAATAGAGGTGCAGCTGGCCTGCATGTGTTGCACCAGCTGCAATGCAAATGATACATGCTGAAAGAGGCTTGTCTCACTTTTGTAATTCTTGGATATTGTCGTGCAACGAGGACATGGGACAATTTGTCTTAAATGTGTTTGCTGATACGTTCCGCAGAGTATATTGCGTCCTTTGTTCCTCACCGGCAAGAGACAATATCAAAATCCAATTGCCCGTCGGCAGCATGTCTGAATCCAGCTGGGACTGTTGTCCTGGCTTTCCCATCCATCAGTCCTGGAGTGAGCCCATCACACTTGATGCCAGTTAATTTAGAGCTTACTGGAACAGGGACTTCTGTAAATCCTGGGCTTTCTTGACTGTTTGTACGATTTGTTACAAACTGCATTTTTGTTGTCTTTTGTTTCTGAAAGTGACGCTACCTCTTGCTCTTCTGCCATGAGAAGGTTGAAGGGAAAGTGCCTGGCCGACCTGCCTGGCCACTGCTTGTCTGTAGGTACCACTCAACTTTGCTGCTGCTTCTCCAAAGCTGTAAAAACAGAGGCACTGGGGATTCGGTTGTGTAAAAACAAAAGCTGATGTTGATTTAATCCCATTACATTGCGTTGATCTCTCAACCACTGGACTCTTAGTAGGATTCCAGCTTTAATCCTGTAAGGATCAATCTGGCCTGTTGCTTTTCTGTCCTGATCCTAAATCCCCCTTTAATCTTGTTAATTATACCAGGCCTTTTTGGGTTTCGTTTTTTTCCCTTGTGGACTAGCAAAACTGCATTAAATCTTCACGTTGCCATCTCTGACATGGTGTTTTTACCCTTTGTTCATGCTGTTGAGGAGCAAGGTGTTTCTGAAGGCTGGTTTTGCCATTGCAGTGGTGCCACATCAGCCTTTTGTGATGTGATGGCTGCTGCTTCTGACTCCCATGGAGTCAACTGGTTGCACTGTTGTGTCGAATCCTTCCTGATTCTGTTCAGGATTTTTATTTTTATTTTTTTGTCCCTTTTTTTTTTAATCTATTGTTTGTTGCTGTGCTGTCTGAAGAGGGTGGGGAACAGTGGAACACGAGAGCCCCTTTAAGAAAGAGATTTGAAAGAAAAAGGATTTTTGTAGCAGAATTCAATTGACTAGTGTTGAGGGCTTTGGTGGAGAAGACAATTTTAGGGAATATGGAACACTCCTAGGGTGATGAGGCAAAGACTCTGGAAAGGAGTGGGATGATCCCAGGAGAAGGCTTGGACAGTCCCAAGGTCACAGAGAAATTCAGCTGCTTAAATCAACCTTTTTATGTTTACGTGTGTTCGGTGGCTTGAGGAGAGGAATAATGCACAGTCGGTCTTGAGGCTCTTTATCTTCACATTGCACTGTCTGCAGGCCTGCAAACCCAGTGCTGCCTTTTCTGTGTAATGCACAAGGCCAATTTCTCGCTGTGACAATCTGCTCCTGGCAGTTGCAATAATAGAAACTAGCTGTGCTTAATGTATTCATCTCTGGTATTTCCTATACTGTAAAGAAGCAAACCAACCCAAAATCGCACCTACATTTTCTGTAACTCGATCAAGAGCTGACAGATCATTTCTGGAACATGTCAGTGCTGGGTTCCTGACCCGTCTGCCAAATTTTATGCCTTTATCTTGCAGTGTACTCCTTCCCTCTTCCCTGTCCATGCTGCTCTCTGCCTTACCCATCAGAGGCTTCAGCTCTTCCAGCCTTTCAGCCAGATCCCAACTTCGTACCATCTTGCCAGAGCACTGCGGATCTGATTTCCCTCCTTGCCAGAATGCAGGCTATAGGGACGGGTTTGCCATAGAAGCAGCCAAGCTGATTCCCTTTTAAACCAGACAGAGGGGAAACCGGTTTTGGGTCACAGAGGACGAGCTCTCTTGATGCGTTTATTCTAATGAAAGCAGCCCTAGTGCTTAGTTTTTGCGGAACGCTTACAGCCATGACAAGAGGTGGCAATTGCTTTTAAGGAGATGTGGGCAATTTCCCAGCAGTTCTAGGGTTAAGGAAGTTGCAGAGGGGTGACATGGTGGCTGTGTTCCCTATTTTTGCGTGTTGCCGGTAGCGAGAAGGGGGAAACTTTGATTTCTAATCCGCTTTGGAGGAGGCTCCGTATCAGGGCTGCACAGAAACATCCAGTCAAGCAGCTCCTTTATCATAAAGGGGATTTTAATTAAAACTGTTCTCGCATCATGAGCGGAATGAGCGTCAGTGCCAGCCAGCCCTGTACTGGGCATTTATCTCCTTCAAACCACATTACCAGTAATTGCTGCATTAAATCAAAGTCGAGGGAGATTACAGGTCTGAATTGGGCAGGCGGCCGGTGCCAGCGCAGGGAGCCTCCGTGCTGCCGAGCTGCTGATATGGGAACCCCCTCTGCCCCCCAGCTGGGGGTAGAGAGTTGGAGGACTGCTGGATCCCAAGAAGCCCTTCTCGTTACAGGGCGGGAATTTTTGTCATAACCAAGGAGGAGTGGCAGGCTGTGTGCTTGGAGCGTTTTAAGCTGCTGCTGTTTTTCTATTAACTTCCTTTCAAAACAAACCAACCCAATAACAAAACAAACCCTGTGGCATTGCCATCCCACCCCTGTCTCCTGTTTGGATCCACCCTTCTGTTCATCTTCTACTGCATATTGCAGCCCTGAAACTCCAGCATAAATCGCCTCTTCTCTTGGTGTGTCACTTTCTCCCTACCCTCCTTGCCCCTTGGTCCCTCTCTGCCCTGACATGGGAGAGCTTCTCCCCTTCTTCACCTCTTCCCGCACTGAGGAATTGTATCTTCCTTGACCTGTGGTTCCTTTGCCAACTATGGCTCATTAGTTCGTTTAATTATTTTTCTAGGTTTGAAGCATTCTGTTGTCTCTAGCTCTAGAGCAGCTGTCTCTTGTCCCTGTACGTTGACCTTGGTGGCTCCAAAAAACCTCTGAGCATCCTAGCGTTGCTTTTGCTTTGGCTCCCCAGACCTGTGGTGGGGCAAAGGTGAGGAATAACCGTGCCCACGTGAGGTTTTAGGCATGTGGACTGGCCAAAATAATTACATCCATGTGGCCAATCTGTGAACTATCGAAATGTGACAGCTGGATTTCTAGGGGTTGTCACTAGATCTGTCCCGTAATTGTAAAGAAGGTAAGCCAGGAACAGAATGTGCAGAAAGCAAGGGGTAGAGGGAAAAGGATGTAATTGTCTTTGTTTTCATCTTGATGATGGCTACCTATTTCCCTGTTCTGTTGTAGAGTATCTGGGGCAGTTGGGTGGCAGTGACAGTATTTCTTCATTTTTGTCCAGAGATGCCTTTGGCAGCCTGCCATTCTGAAGTACGCTTCCTGCAGGGTTTGCGCATCTACCACGTTCCTCTGATGGGAAAGAGAATCTCATTCCCAACACTGTACCGCGGACTCCGTAACACACGTGAAAGAGGATGCTGCAGCTTGACCTGCCTGCTGAATCAATTCAGTTGCAGATCGTTGAGCTGTATTAGGTCTTCGAGGTTCATGCAAGTTGCTCAGAAGCTATCTAATTCAGAGCAGTTGCAGGAGGTGTGCCTGCTGTGCCCCTTCACAGAGCCTGAAGTTGCAGCGTTTGCTTCATTACTATGTGAGCTGGAGACGCGGCTTAAGTATTGCCCTACTTTAACTCTGGCCTACGCACGAATCTCTAGCCTGAGATAAGTGGTTCTTTTAAATTCATGCTAAGAGACCTGTAAAGCCATAGAGGCTGAAGTTTGAGTGCTGCTGATATCCAAGCTGATAATGCAGAGGCAGAGGAGGCAGGGGGTTGCAGTTCATTTTTGCGCTGGTAGTCCTGTTACCATGAAGTCAGAGTCACCCCACTGCAGAGTAACTGGAGAGATGTGCGGAGAACATGAGCCAAGCCTTTGGTGGAGATTTCCTGATAGTGACAGAAAACAGAGATAAGGGTTTTTCATGGGAGCCAGGAAACCATCTTTATGGCTTCCTGGTTTTGGGACAGAGGATGCAGATAGTTTCAAATCGGAGTGAATGAACATGTGTGAATTTTTTTTTAGAGGTCACAGAAAGCTGCTGAAAAGAGCAGGTATCTTGATTGGACAGATGGTGCAACCGGAGAAAGCCCTTGGTGGTTGTTGTCCAGGGATTTCAGCGTCTGTGGCTTGTTTTAGAACTTGCTGGGAGCTGAAACTCGCCTGCAGGAAAGGGCCTTGGACTGAGATGTGTCAGGCTTCATTCTGTGCTCTTGGCTCTTGGGGAGAAGCGTGAGTAGCAGTTAGCTTACGTGCCCATAGCAGACCTCAGTGCCCACGTCTTGGGACTCTGTGTGAGAATAAAACGATTTCCAGAATTTTGATTGCTCCTGCTTTCTCAGAAATAGATAGACGCATTTCAAAAAAACACCCCAAAATAAAATCTGGGCGTTTGCTGCCTTTTACTATTTTTGTCTTAGTCTGAGGCAGAAAGTGATGTGAAGACTACTTCTTGCCTAAGAGCTGGCGTAGCCTCAACATACCTCTCCTGTTCTGCTTCTCCACTAAAACCACTGGAGGAGGGACACAGCAGTAACTCGCACCTCTGCCCCAACAAGAGTGGTCCCTGGGGTCACTCCCTACATTAGAGCATGACTTGCTGCTGTCACCATTCATTTAGCGTGTCTGACTTTCCTCTTTCAGGGTAAACTGTCGTTCCTGCCAAACCTCGGCTTTGCGTGCTATTTCTGGATCCTTTCTGTGCACTCAGCAAATGCACCGAACTCTTTGACTGCAGCATTTCTGGTATTTTGCTCTTGAATCTCTTTGGAGCTGCCTGAGTCTGGGAATATTGGGTTTTTTTTTTAAATGATAGTGGAGAAAAACCAGGATTCATCATCTGAAGCTTAGAAGGCGAGCAAGATTTGGAAGTGAGGCCTACGAAAATTAATGGACAGATGCAATTCTATCATGAAGTTGCAGATTGGCACCGAAGGTGTCGTATTCCGTGTACTGCCACACTGGAACTATTTGCAAATGATTTCCTGAGATTTATTTGGTGACCCGCTGTTACGGCAGCTAAAGGTCCTGCCTGCATGATGTTCTCCAATTCCTCAGTTCCTGCCAGTAATGCGATCTCAGACCCAGCTATCTCACGTAGGCTGTACTGCCTGTTTATTTCTCTTTTACTTCCATTCAATTAAGAGTTTAGCTTAATATTTTTGACATGTTTTGTCTCTTGCTTGCACGGTTACAGTGTGTGGGCAGCTGCTCTGCTATTCTGGGTGAACAGAGTTGGACAGGGAATGCCTTTGCTCCTGTGTCAGAAGAGCAACATGCTGCCTGAGAAAATCTCTCCCCTAAATCCTGCTTTTGTTTGTGTAGCTGGGAAGCCATACTGCTCTAACGTAGGGAGAAATTTAAGTCGGTCCTAGTGTCATTTATTGTGTGGACACACTCTTTAACTTGGAACAAGTGCCTTTTTCTATTTTAGTTTGTCACATGGAAGCAATTTGATAAGCTGGGAGGTGAGATGGGGAGGGAAATCCATACCAAAACCATCTCCGTTAGGGAGCGAGCCCTCAGCTAGATGAGTAAGGCACAGCCACCTTGTGAAATGCTCTGCGATAGTGCATCACATGCTCCCTTTGCCCCAGGCAGAGGCGAGGTGAAACGTGTTAGCTCAAACCCTCTGCGAAAGCAGTTTATCCCGCTAGCATTTGCTGGGATGGATTGGGAACGTGCATGGCATCACTGACTGACGACCCCGTGGCTGCCACGTGGCAACTCACTGGTGGAGCTGGGATAGTGGTGTAACTGTACTTACACTATGGGGGAAATTGCCATCACGGTCCAGCCCTAGTTTTGTGATTCATTCAATTAAAAATACTTGATGAGAGTATCTCCAATTCTACCATCTGGTGACTTTTAATAATATTTTTTTCTGAGGCAGATAGTTCTTTAATTAAGGAATTAACCTTAATTTTTGTAGGCTTAGCATAGATCTGGAGAAATGCTCAGGCTTAAGCTGCTATATTTCGTAGAAGAGTCAAGTCTTTCTTTTTTGGATCTCTCCGTTGCCCCCTTAAGGATCAGCTAATTGAACTGCTGCAGCTTGTTAAGTGAAAAACCAAGTGGGAGTATGAGAGACAAAATGGGCAAAGCTTTTCTCTGACTGAGGTTCTGGAGCCAAGCGGTAGATCCTGTAAGCGAAGGAAAACTGCTTCCTTTCTACTCTCTTTGTTTTCCCTTTCTCCACTGTCCCCAAAGGAATATAGAAGGGCAGCGTGGCTGTCATGTAATGTCTAAGCTACCCAGAGAAAATTCCTTCTCTTCTTTGATGTTGAAATTCTGCATCTGGACACCTTTTTGTTCTTCATGTAACAGGCAAAAAGCATTTTGATGAACATGCAACATTACCAAGATCAGTGCGTATGAAAGTGGTCCCAAAAGAAAGCTGTGCTACGATCACCTTCTTTGCCAAACAGCTTAGCCCAAAAGTACGCTTATTTTCTTCGTGAAGCAGTGCCAAGCACTTGGAGTTCTCCTTGAAAAGAGGCCCAGACCCAACACACGGATATCTCTTTTTCTGGAAAATCTGTGTATACATTCTTTTCCCTCTTTATACTGTGCCTCTGGTAATAGCTAAAACGATGGAGCCTTAGTCTGATTTTAGAAGCTCCTTTTGGACTTGTTGCGTGTTTTACTCAGGTGTGCTGGAGTTTTCTCAAGGCAGCATAATTAAAACCTGTTTTGTAATGCGTGTAAAGTGATGAGTTGGAGTAGAAATGAAAGTTGAAGTTGTGTCTTCTATATGCTGCTGGTATATCCAGAGTGCTGCCAGCTTTATTTTGCAACTTAATCACTAATATATTTTGGGGAGTTATTGTTCTGTTAAAGCTGCCTGCCAGGGAGCCAGCTCATTAGCCAGCGTCATGCATAAAACCTCGGTTCTGGGAACATAGTCTTTTGACAGAGAATTTTTCAAACTTCAGATGAGCGTTCATCGCTGCCTTACATTTTTCCTTTGTAATAATTTCAGAGACAAACTTCGGGCAATCTGAATTTTGCCTGAATTGACTCCAGGTCTTTGACTGGCAGCTGAAGTTGTGTGGGCGGGATCTGTACTTCCAACTTCAGGAAGACTCTGCCTACACAGATATAACTTCAGGATCGAGAGTCTTTACTCTCCAGCAGTTTCACCGAAGGGTCTTTGTCTCTCCTGACAGCCGTGACTGTGTAGATCGAGTACTCAGTGTTCCTGGTTGAGAAAGATCCAGGCTTATGATTTTACGAGTCCTGTTTTGATCTGTAGGCTTTTGGAGTTTACTAATGCTACTGTTCTGCTGGATGTCTGTAATAAAGCTCAACAAAACAAAAACACTTGTCCGGCAAACAAAGGTCTTGCAACATGCTTCTTTAGCAGACCAGCATGATATCCTTGCTCTCCCTCCGTTTTCCTAAAGCAGAGTTTGTTGAGGCTTTGAAAATAAGTGGTACTTAAGAAATAATTATTTTTAATTCTGACTTGTCCTTTTGTGCTGTGTATTTGTAATTGGGTTTTAAAACTGTGCGAGTTTTCCAGTCTAGACAAACCATTAATGTTTAATAGCTACCTGTAGATGATGCAGTGAAGAGCTGAGGGCAGTAAGAGGATGTAGGTATCTTATATCCATGGTTTAGAACCTGTATGGTGCCTAGCTGTTAAACCACTTTAGATCAGTTTTGGGACTACAGACCTTGGTTGGGGAGAGTTTAGAGGGGTAGAGGCAGATGCAAACAAACTCCATCGCTCCTAAGTAAATTGCCTTGCAAATGGAGAATGCGTCGCAGAAGATTGAAAAGGGAGATCTCTAGTGCCTTGAGGAAAAAGGATGTGACCAGGAGCTATTTCAGAGCTTCAGTTTTATTAAATATTGTCTCTGATATTTTTTTTCTCTCTTAAATTTTCTTGAAATTGTGGATTTTATCCATGAAAACTGGAACGTGTAATGACTGAGGTTCTGTTGTCTCCCTGAGGTATTTCCTTGGCAGGAGTGGTGAGTGTGATGGGGCTATCTTTTCTGCTACATGTAACCTGCTGCTTTCTCTGGCTTTAGGCTTCTTAGGCCTTTTGCCAGAGGGATTTTAGTTTCCTTGGAGTCAAAGTGTATTTTTGGTAATTTCATTTCAGCTAATGTATTTTAGGAACATTAATCCTAATGAAGATGAGGAATCAGTAGCACTAACTAATCAGGCTGGGTTCAGGCAAGCAGTGGCTCCTATGGCTTTACCAATGCATTCAAATTCTTGCCTGTGATGTCCTTATTACGCTCATCCAACACGCTCTTGTTTGCTTCTGCTGCTACTCTACATTCCCCAGAACTGCTAGTTCCATTTCCGCTTAATGCATCTCATTCCCGATCTCCAGCATTTGGATGCTTAACGTGTTACACTTGCAAAGAACTCACGGGCTTGGTGTTATTTGCTCCCCTGCGTAGCTGATCCACCACCAGATCTTCTTGCTCTTGAGATCAGGACATCTGTATAAAACTGCCAGGTTTCTGAAATGTGAGGAAAAACAATTTATGCAATCACCTATTTGTCATCATCTTTGCTTCTGCTTGCTGGCTTGGAATATTGAGCTTTCTTTCCTGTGCATGCTCTGCCTCTGTTCATGTCTCCTCACTTGAATCTCTAATGATTTCAGGGTCAAAATAACAACAAGACCATGTGTAATTTCACTAGTTGTTGATTATATTAAAACTGGGAAGAAAAAATGAACAACTCTGCAGGTTTTTAAAAAACGTTATACCTGTTTGAACCAAACGAGCCATACAGCCCAGAAAACGTAGCCCTATAGAGGAATGATGACTTTCCCGTATAGACTCTCACCTGGAGTGAGCAAAAGCCAGCTTCGTGCTCAGGACATGGGACTTGCTTTGGTGCAAAATGAGAATTCTCTTGCAGCTCTAAAGATGTAGTCTTGGTGCCGTGTGCTGTTTGTCTAACACCGGTACGAACTGGCTGAGCTGCTTGATCTATTTAGCTGCTATGGAAATCAGTACATTCCCAGCCAGAAAATGCATCCTTGCTTGCTGGCATGTTTCCTACATTTACATCAGTCTTTAAAAAGCAGAGACATATTGTAAGCTGCTCATCAGATCCCTGATGACCCAGTTTAGCAGATGTAGTGATTGGCTAATTGTTAAAGATGCCATTTTTGGTGGGTGAGAGGAAGAGCATCAGCCAGGCTTCTAAGCGATGAAGAGTTAGAATCAGCGGAGGTAAGAGCTCTTTAGTGGGAGTAACTAGATAAGGCTGGGATTAATTTGTCTGGAGAACAGGGAACTATACTAAAGATTTTATAAATACAGTTTATAAAATGAAACTGTTGGTGTAATTTCCTTAGCAAAGATCAATGTGGTGTAATGACTGTGCAGCATGGAAAATATCTCAGACTCCATGCTGGATTGCTGTGTCTTCACAGTAGCACAGTTTTTAGCAATTAAAAAAAAAAAAAAGAAAAAAGGACATGGGAAATGTCTGGAACTACCATGGCTGCACTTCAAGCATTGGGAGACTATGGCTGTCTTATGTTCTTCTAGCTGTACTTGTAATTGTGACTTAGCATGCTTGCTGTAAGGAGTCTGAAGAAAGCCGGCAAAACAAAGCCTGGGGCTGTGGTCTTGCCTTTTCCAAAAATGCTCCTCAGTCTGCAGACATCAAAGAGAACAGTGAAGCAAAATACTGGGTTTTGAAACGTTGGGGAAAAAACTTGTGTAATCTCCATGACTTGCTTAGTACACAGAAAGAGGAAAATTAGGTAAATGCTGCTACAGTAGCATGTAAAACAGTATCTCTAGGCAAAGCGGTGAGTAGGTGGGAGATGGAAAACAATAAAATTCAGTGTTATATAAAGAATAATAAAATTCAGCAGTAACTAGATGGACGATACTGTTAGGTGAGGGAGCTGGGAGCTGTGTGATCAGTAAATGCACAAACATACCAGGTTGGGTTTTTTTCAGGCTCCTGGCATTAGAAATAACAAGTAGAGGAACCAAAGTTACCGGTGCAGAACCTGAAACTGGATGTTATAGGGATAATATCATTCTGCAAGAATAGTAATCATGGCTTTAACATGTATTCAAGATTATGTGTGGTTCAGATAGGGCAGATGTAAAAGGTGATAGGCTGTATTGTATGCAGTAGACTGTAAAGAAGACGGAAGAGTAATACTGATAATGCAGGATCTGTTTCTGGTCAAAATTGCTGTGGGGAAGAATGGTAAAAGAGGTCCCAGAGGGAGTACTGTGAGTCTGCCGTAATCTCTTGTAGGATTGGATTTGGATACAAACTCGAGGTGCTGAATCGATACTATTCCCAGTACCATTAAAAAGATAAATATTAGTATGAGGAACTTTAATTTCTCTGATATAGCTGGGAGAACAAATGCTGCTAATAATAGTAGAGTCAAAAGATTTTGTCACTTTAGCATCATCACCGGTTGTTGTTTAGACAGCGAGTGAATTATCGGTGCTGTGACTATTACAGGAAGACAAGCTGCTTAGAAACCTCCATGTCTCCACCTTTTAATGGGGTGATCGTGATAGAAGTTTTGATACGTGAAGCAAAATATTTAGTGAAGTCAGTGAACTGGATTTTGAAAACTCAGACTTGAATTTAGAAGTGTGTGGTTTATTTTTTGGGGTGTTTTTTTGGTGGTGATTTTTTGGTGAGAGGTACTTTGGATACAAATTCTTGATGATGTAAGTAAAGGGAAAAAAAGCTTATAAGAAGCAACTTCAGCCTAACTGGAAGCATAATCACCTTATAAAGGCTGTTAGGTACTGACAGAGAATGTACAGAAGAGAATTTATCAGCAGAAATTGCTGTGCCTTTAAAGTCGGTAGGAATAAAATGAGAACTGCCAAAAGTCAGGCTGAGTTAAACCTTGCAAATATTGCTAAGGAAATGGATGACAGCTTCTCAAAATATAATTAGAGAGGAGGGGAGATGTGGGCCTGCTTGGTGTTGGGGGTACGGTAGTTAATGAGGATACTCTTGTGGTCACAGAACTAACAGGTCTTTGGTGTTGTTGCTGTTGAAGATAGAGTTGATTGTGGAAGCAAGGGCAGGATGAGTGATGGGTGTGAACCTATCATAGAAGCAACCACGCTGGACATTTCAAATACCCTAGTTTATGCAGGCTGTCATCTGTGGAAGGGTGATACCTATTCCTGGAAGTGAAAGAACCGGTTCATGAAGTTGCAGATCTGATTCCAGTTTTAATCTACCAAAATCAGGAGCACTATCATATCTTTTGAGAACAGGAGGCATGATAGCCTTATTTTGGTGGTCAGGGATGGTCCGAGTAAATCAAGACCTGGTGGTCCAAGCTCAGCTCTGTGCTGACACAAAATTATTAATTAAAGGCATGGACACAAATGAAGAATGCAATAAAAGGCAACACAAATTCATCAAAATAAGGTTGTGCCGTACCAGCCTATTTGTTTTTAAGATAACCCATTTTCTTAACTTGATAATGGGCGCTTTTCTTAACAGGGTGATGTGTCTTATTCTAAACCAGTCTCCAGCATCTGGTGTGGTGCTACAGAGGAAAGTAGTAATGAGGTTAGAGAAGATGCAGTTTAGTGCTGGAATTGTGAAACGGATTAGGAGCAAACAATGTTGTTCTGGGTAATGTCTTTAAAAAAAAAAAAAAAGNTATTTGTTTTTAAGATAACCCATTTTCTTAACTTGATAATGGGCGCTTTTCTTAACAGGGTGATGTGTCTTATTCTAAACCAGTCTCCAGCATCTGGTGTGGTGCTACAGAGGAAAGTAGTAATGAGGTTAGAGAAGATGCAGTTTAGTGCTGGAATTGTGAAACGGATTAGGAGCAAACAATGTTGTTCTGGGTAATGTCTTTAAAAAAAAA
>VWZK01006040.1:0-13373 GCA_013396935.1 Baryphthengus martii
TGTACAAAGGTAAATGCGTTTGATTTGTGAGCTTAGACATGATACCTTTTAAGAGACCACCATGATTGAGTGCTGGTTAATAACTGAGATCCTTAGGTAAAGTCTCTTCTGCCACTTTTTAAGATGTGTGAGCTGAGGCACAATGAGAATATCGCTCTTTTACATGCCTGTAGTTATGAAAGGGCATTATTCAAGACCTAGGAACTGACCATGCAGAAACTGGAAAGCTAATGTACTGATTTCCCTCTTTCTTTTTGTTTTCTCATCTTCATATATGTGAACATGTTTCAGCTAGAACAGTGGAAGTGTAAACTACCTGACCAACGAATTTATTTGTGTTTATTTTTATCTCTGGAAGTATTTAGTGGATAAAAACCAACTGTGCTTAATGATGCCTGTTAAAAGAAGGTTTGGGACTGCGTCTCCCAGATGAAGAGCTGCATTGGGATTAACACTGTAAGTCATCATAATCACAGAAGCGCGATGAGAAAACACACCAGCTGTAGCCCTGGAACTGTCACTTCTTAATTGAAACAGGAATTTGTAGCAGATGCATGAGTCACTTAATGATACCATGGATGTAAAATGATTTTGTTTTCAATTAAAAAAAAAAAAGGTATTTCTCAAGTGATTCAAATAATGCAAAAGTCTATACATATTTTTCAACATATATGTAAAAAATACAACTACAGTCATTAGTATTAAAGGTAACGTTGCTTATTTCTTGCAGTTTGTATGTCACTGGGTACAAAATTTATATGTACTAAGTTGAGTAAAAAGTAAGCAAATACAGTGTGAAAATAATTGAGCAACATCTACCAGTTTCAGTTGTAAAAAAAAATGAACCGTCTATATTCTTGGAAACAGTTTTTGTTAAAAGTGGTGATGTATTGTAACATTAAACATAGCTGTTGGAGTTTTGCTGATCCAAATGACTTTTCAGCTGGGTTTTTGAGACATTTACCTTTAAGAAGAGTGATGCCTCGTTTGTTACCTGCAGCTGTTCTGAATTACTTAAGTGGTAAGTGCTGAGACATGTTGGAAAGCTTTAAAACAGAGGCAGGAGAGACAGGTTGATGTTGAAGAAAAAGAGACTATTATGAACTGAAAAGAAAGCTAGATGGATGAACAACTATTTATGATATGTAATAGTTGGGGTTTTTTTCTTCCTGGGACCTTGAAGTTTCATAACAAAGTGTTTCTTCATTCATGAAAATTGGACATCGAGTGGATTTTAGTCCTTTATGTAATGGGTAAGTTGAATTATGTTGCTTCCTTATATACGTGTAGGCTGCATCTTTTCCATCCTCTATCTGAAATATTGCCAAGTAGCTATCAACTTCTGTTGAAGGGTAGGATGGAAAGTAAAGGAAGCAAAAAGATTTGCTCACTGCAGTTTGACAGTTTAAGTCCTATTTTTTCTGGTTGCTAAGACTCCAAAGCTATGTGCGTTATATTGACGTGGTGATGTACTAGAACTGTCCGATGAAAGGACATCTGGGAGCAGTGATAGTCTGACGCTTTAGTGTGTGACAGAGCTCTGTGTGTGTGAGCAGGTATCCTTTTTAAAATTTGTACAACGGTGTCATGTTTCCATTACTTCATCCATTTTGTGGTGGCACATACGTATGCCCTGAAGGAGCTCTGTCATTAGTGAATTAGTATCATTAGCTAGCAAATGTCCAGGTGGAATACATGTACTTGGCAGTCTTCAAGAAACAGTCTGTAAATAGCTGTTTACTAGTTCTCATTATAGTAATCATCAGGTGCTATGTAACAGACTAATTTATAAATCTAAAAGGATAGAAGAGAGTGTGGTGTGTATTGGATGCTTCTCATCATGCTTTTCTGGTACAATGCAGAAAAGAAGAATTTAGAGTTCTTTGTTTAAAGTTTTCTGCAACTTGTGCAATACTTCTGCAGAACCTGTTTTCAACTACCATTTCACACCTTTTAACAAACCATAGTATTTGTGGCAGCGTCTACCAAAATCTGCATCAAGAAACTCTGGTAGTGGTATTAACATCAAAGGTACCTGCTGCAGCGTACTATCTTACTTGGCAGGGGGTGTCCATTTAGAATTTGAGACTCATGTTACAAAGGACACCTGGAAGTCCAGCTTCCCACTCAAAAGCATGGTAAGGTAGCATGGTTTGCTCAAGACTTTGTCTAGGTAAGCTGGATACGCTGTCTCTATGAGCAACCTGTTTCCATCTTAAACTGCCCTCATGGTGGCGAAGAGCTAGTTGGAATTTTATCACCTCAGTTTGTGACCGTTGGCCCATGCCCTGCTGCCTGTGTGACTTTTTCTTCTCTGTAACTTAATTAGGTAGCTGGAGACAATAGCAGTGCCTCCTTACTCTATGTCGACCACCACCTTCCCTTCCCCCACCATTTTCTCTAGAAGGCTGAACTTACCTCTCATGATTTCTCAGACATCTTGTACTCCACCTCCCTGTCCCTCTCTGTGGCCTCTCACAGGACTTGCCCGAGTGTGTCAGTTTGTTTTGTACTGGGGAACTTGATGTTGGACTTGGATGTGGCCATGAGTGCAGAACAGAGGTGCAGAATCCCTTCCCTTGAACTAGCTCTGTACTTGTTAGTACAGCTCAGTATACAGTTGGCACCCTTTGTCACAAGGGCATATCGTTGAATCCTGTTCAATTTGTTGTGCAACAGCATTCCCGGGCCCTTTCCTGTAAAGCTGCTGTCCATCTAGTTGGCTCCGGCCTGCCTGTTGTGTGGGGTAATTGTGTCTCGGGTGCAGGATAATGCATTTGTGTTGGTTAACTTGAGATTTCTGTCAACCTGCTTGACAGCACTCTCAGAATAGCATTTCTTGTTCTCTTGCATATTGACTGCTTCTTCCCATGGCTTCCCCTTCCCCTCCCCCTCCAAATTCATAGATTCATAGAATGGTTAAGGTTGGAAAAGACCTTCAAGATCATCTTGTTCCAACCCCTCTGCCACAGCCAGGGCCACCCCCCACTAGAGTAGGTTACTCAAGGCCCCATCCAACCTGCCCATGCATGCTTCCAGGGAGGGGGCATGCACAGCTTCCCTGGGCAACCTGCGCCAGGGTCTCACCACCCTTAGGGTGAAGAATTTCTTCCTGACATCCAGTCTAAGCCTACCCTCTTCCAGCTTGAAACCATTACCCCTTGTCCTATCACTACAAGCCCTTGCAAACAGCCCCTGCCCAGCTTTTTTGGAGGCCCCTTTCAGATGCTGGAGGCTGCTAAAAGGTCTCCCTGGAGCCTCCTCTTCTCCAGTCTGAACAGCCCCAACTCCCTCAGCCTGTCCTCACAGCAGAGGTGCTCCAGCCCTGCCATCATCCTCATGGCTTCCTCTGGACCAGTTCCAACAGTTCAATGTCTTTCTTGTGGTGGGGGCTCCAGAATTGTACACAGTGCTCCAGGTGGGGTCTCATGAGAGCAGAAGAGAGGGGGAGGATCACCTCCCTCAACCTACTGGTCACACTTCTTTTGATGCAGTCCAGGATGCACTTGGCCTTCTGGGCTGCAAGTGAACATTGCTGGCTCATGTTCAGTTTTTCATTGACACCCCCAAGTCCTCCTCAAGCTGCTTTCACTCCCTTCTCTACCCAGCCTGTAGTTGTGCTTGGGATTGCTCCAACCCAGGTGCAGCACCTTGCCCTTGGTTTTGTTGAACTTCATGAGGTTGGCACTGGCCTGCCTGTCCAGGTCCCTCTGGATGGCATCCCTTCCCTCCAGCGTGTCCACCACACAGCTCAGTGTCATCAGCAAATTTGCTGAGGGCACGCTCAACACCGCTGTCCATATCGCCGACAAAGATGTTCAACAGCACTGGTCCCAGGACTGACCCCTGAGGGACGCCACTCGTCACTGCTCTCCATTTGGATTTTTGAGCCATTGACCACAATTCTTTGACTATCCAGCCAATTCCTTATCCAGTGAGGGGTGCATCCATTAGTATTGTTGGAAACTTGCTGAAGGTCTGCATCATAAAAGTCACTAATAAAGTAGTTATCCAATTCTAGCCCTTGAAGAACACTTCTATTAACTGGTGACCAGTTAGATTTTTGTATCGCTGATGACTACCCTCAGAGCTTGGCAGACTAGCCCATTTTCCACTCATCTTGCAGTCCAAATATTCACTCCATATTTCACTGATCTGGTTACAAGGACATTTCTGGCATGTTCCAGTCTAAACTGTGAAGCAATTTTTCTATTGAAAGCTTTCCATTTCAAGTTTTCTTCACTTTTGAGTGAGACAACAAAAGTTCTGAGAGATCATCGTTTGTGCCCTGGTCACTGTGGTTTGAATAGGGCTGTGAATTTGATTTCCAATTGATAAAATCCTTGACTACAAACACATATTCAGAATAAGTTTTTGTGAATAATGGTAGAAAATTGAATACTTAAGACTCTAGCCTTGTATTCAAGCCACTGCTCCATTTTGACTTCATGCAATTCCTACCATATCACTCAAATCCTGATTCTTGCTTTTGAAAACTCTCATTACATTGGTGTAATTCATACTGCGTACATTTGGGAACCTTGGCATCTGTTCCATACTAAGTATGAAATTAGGTCTCCTTGGACAGTGGGAAGGAAAAAAAAAACCATCTCATACTAACAATAGTAATGCCAGGCAGTTTGTTTTTAAGGACATGAGCCAATCTTCATGAAAAATTATGTTTTCAAGGTTGGGGCAGGGGGGAAGACATGAAGGGGAGATTTTATTGTAAGGAGAGGAAACCAACCTAAAGCATTTCTAAAGCACGTGATGTCATAGATACAGCTTTTAAGTACATGTCAAATACCACAAAAATATATGGATAGGTATTTGCTACTCAATTGTTAGCCTGTGTACATCAGGTGTCCTATGATGATCAAAGCAAAAGACCTTTTTCTACTCCTATGCATTTCTTCAGATTTTTTTCCCCCAGACATATGGCATTCTCACTGTTATTTGCCTCTGCTTTCCAAATCTAGGTGTAGCAACTACTTTTAAGTGCATGATTATATTAACTGCAACTTTTCCAAAAGTGAATGGCTGCTAGATAACATTTAATGTAAGAGAATGACTCTTGCTGTAGAGACTGAACATCATCTTCCCATTCATCTTATTTCTACCTACCTGTGAACTGTTAGATTCTCACACAAACTATAGGAAATATGGACTATAAAATACTGATCAAGCCATTCTGAGTTCCTATCAGCAAATATGATGAATACTGTCAGAGATTCTCTTAAGGTTAATTGTGATGGCAAGCTCTATCAGATACATGAAAAGTTGGCTTATTCTTGCTGAGGAGAGTTTATATTGACATGTTCCTGAACTTAAATTATTATTGTTAGCAACTGATGCTAGTTAAAGGACTCAACTGATCACATTCTGTGATTCTGTGATTATTCAATTGCAAAGGCTAAGTCTAAAAGCTTAGACAGTTTAAAGCTGTCATAAGGAAAAAACATTTTGAAGAGAATGGTACTGGAGAGAGAAAGAGTTTGCTCTCTTCTCATTTGAGTTAAGCAGCCATGCGCTGTAATCAGTATTTGCTGTTACATGTACAAAAGCCTACGGTTCTAAAATAGCAGCTTCACCTTCTGTTTCAACATCAAAAACTAGGTCAGAAGTCAGGTCAAGCACTACTTCATTTCAGAACCGATGGTGGATTTGAATGGTTTAAACGTTACAAGCTATGCTTCAGAGCCCAAATAAGTATGCTTAAACATGAGTGCAGACAAACTTTTGTGGTGAATACTGTTAGCATGCTGTATTGCATTATGTCCAAACCAACCCATTCCCAAATGCCCAAATTAAAGTAAATGATTGTGCATTGCATGATGATACCGTTAGGTGTGCAACTTTGGTTCATGCAAAGTCTCATTTTATGGACAGACTGCTGATAGTCCATATATTCCTGAAGATTCTGCGTATGTGAGCTTTTCAGCCATGTTCTTTCCATAACACCAAATGGATACTATGGTCCGGCATACTGGTAGCAAAAACTAAGCCCATATCATTTTGGCCATTTAGTCCATTTAACCAAGACATTTCACCAGCCAAAAAGCTGGAACCTCTCTTTGACTTTCTATACTCTGGTAGAGGCCAGCGACTTATCAGTTTTTCTGTCCTCGAGTCCATTATATACAGGTATCTGTTATCAAACAGTAGAGCAAATATCTCTCCAAAACCCAGCAAGGACACATTTGAGACATCAGGAGGTTTGATAACCCTAGAAGACAAGACAACATGGTTAGAAACTCTTGTTGTGATATAGTAATGAGCTTGCATTACTAAAACAAATCCTTATGTGTGTATAGACAGTAAGTGTCTAAACTCATAATTCTGAAAGGATTTAGAAAGAAATTGATGCAATTTTTTTCAAACTAAGCAACTGAATGTTTTGCAGTCAGGCCTGTGGTTTTAGCTCTGGCTTTGTGGATTCGGGACTGACCCTTCTGAACATAAAGGTTAGGATTTGAAAGGGATTCTGTACAGCACAAAGGAGAAAAAAAAAAGTCTTGTTTCCAGATACACACACACACACAAGAGCAATGTACTTGTGTTTTACAGTGAATTTCCATAGGGATTTCATGCCTCAATAGCTTTAACAGGTAAAACCTCTTACTATTCTTTTGACCACGCTTTTAGAAGCTGAAAATAAATCACAGAAATACTTCCTTGTGATAAGAAGATTAAGATAAATCACTCAAGATTGGTCCTTAACAGAATGTTGTTTTACTGATGCTTAGCATAAGTTCAGCATTTTCATCTTAGAAATGAAAGTATTTGTTAGTTCCCCTACACCTTTAGGTTAATTTTGTCTTAATAAGTAAGACTTTGAACAGAAATTGAAGACAGTGAGTTTTCCACAACTGACACAACATTACATGAAGTATGGAACTGAGACACAAAAACGTATGGAGACAAAAAAATCTGCTCTCAGCAATAAAAGAACATCTTTCTCTTTTGAAAGATAGGAGTGTAAACTAAGAGGTGAAATGACTCAGTTATTCTTACTGATAAGGAGCATTTCTTTTGGAGTAGATCTTCTATAGTAGATACTCTACAAATACTTGTGCCATTTCAATTAAGATTCTGCTAACAGTTCTAAGATGCAATTATTTTTTTTAATAAGTTGCGATCTTTGATGCCACTGTTTCTAACAGAAACAGCTTCATTCTTTTTTATGAGAATCAAATGACAGCCTGTTTGAGCCCTTACTGCAGCCTGATAGACTTCACTATCATTCCGCAGTGCTATTGAGAATGACAGATCAGTAGTGCTATAAGGAAAAAAAGTATTTTTAATTTCTTGCCCCATCAAAGGGCCCCCAGAAATGGCCACCTGCTTCACTGTAGAGCAGTCTTCATGGCCACACTAACTTCTAGTCACTACAGTTTCACATTCACAGCTACAGCATTGTAGTCTGATTTAAGTCTACATTGAAACTCCTGAGCTTATAGAATGAAAATATGAAAGGGAACCAGCCTCTGGCCAGAAACCAAAACCGCAAGCAAATGATTCATAGTAATGATGATAAAATAGAATTAAACCTGGCAATATGTGTAAAGTAAGATGCTTACAGAATTTTTATGAAGAATCTTTTGGCCTACATCTTAAGTAAGTTATTAAAAATAGTATGTTCTACTTAGTTTTTTTTTCCCCTCTCTCTCAAAAAAAAAAGTCTTAAACTGAAAAATTTACCTGAGAATATTATAGCTGGCAAAATCCCACTGGTATAATCCTAGTGCTGAACTGCACACTATGTATTTACCATCGAAGTGCAGTCTGGGCTGCAGGGAGATGCTGCGATCTTCAGAAACAGACAGTGTTTTTAAGCACTTACAGTTTATTTCCCTTCCAATAGGCCAAATCTACAATTAAAACATAGTATAAGATCATAAAACATTCACATTATAAACCACTACACAGAGCAAGCCTCGACCTCTCTCTTTAAGCATCAGGTAAACGTGTGCATGTTTTTTCAGAAATAGTTATCTCCTTTAGGTAGGAACATCAATTTTAAGTGATTTGTTTTAGAGTATTGTTGCAGTATATGTTTGTTCTAGCCTACAAAAACGCTTTAAAGAACAGCAAAAAAATAAACCAACCAATTGGACAAAAATGTAACAGTGTTATCAAGTGCTTTCATAGTGACAAACTATTTACGGCATTCTCCAACCCAAAAGTCTCCAACAGTAACAGTACTTGGAGTTAAGTGCTTCCCTGTCAAGTCACTTATTTTTGCATTATCATTCATGTAGAGCTATTGCTTAAATCTGAAATTGAAGGAAAGCACTGTAAAGTTAGATTCCAAAGAGGTGCATGTCTTGTACCAAACTTCACAAGCACAGAATGTCAGAGAAAATAAAATCTTATGCTTGAGTGCTTCACTGAAGTTTGCAAATAATTTATTTCCCTAGGTACTGAGATGATGTATGATACATACCTTGATTTCATACTTATCTGCACTTAGAAGAATATAATCCCCAGGACTATGCATAAGAGATTTGACTTTGCACTTCTGCAAAACTACCTGTAATTGAAGGATATAATGACTTAAGTTGGTGCTATTAAATAACCAAACTTTCATTTGCATTTTTCACTTCCTTGACAACCTACATACTGTACTCTTGCATAGAGGCAATACAAATACTTTTAGCAACTGAAGGGAAACTACAGTTTACACTTTTCTTGTTCCTACTGGTAAGAACTTACTGTATTATTAAGCAAATGTGTACTTCACCTCTAGAAACAGCCCCCCACCTTCCCAGTTCTGAAATACTAGAAAGAAAAATGCTGTTTCTTGACTTCAGAACACTTCTTATGCTCAGATTTTGGTTAAGATCATCAGTTTTTCTAGATAAGTTTAAAAGTAGGTTTCCTTCAGAACCAGTTTTTATTCAGTCTTTGAATCAAACACCGATTACTGATATTATTCCAGCTGCTTTGGAATAGAAATATCTTCAATGGTCTGGAAGGCTTAATTATAGATTAAGTAATTTTCCTGCTGAAATGTTATTGTGCATTACTTCCTGATGTTCTTCAGATTGTACACCTAGGTGCAGGGTTAGGATTAGGAAACAGAAATTTAGAACACATTACAAATGTAGTAAGTCTTTTGCAAGATTAATTAAAAATCAATATTCCCACCTTCGTGACCCATTCTGTGTGTCCAGTAAGGGTATTCAGGCACGTTCCTGTGGATAAGGCCCATACTTTCACAGTGAAGTCTGCAGAGCCACTGACCAGAATATCAAGTTCATCGTTGTAATCCACACTAAAAACTACAAGCAAAGAGGGTACTAAGTAAGGAATACCAGTCTCTATGCACGTGTTTTTCTGTAAGACACTAACTAGTAGTCTCTATATGAATTTAGTAGCCTCTAAATTCATTGTACTACAGCTTTAACTGTTGCTCTTGAACTAAGTGAATTGTTGCTCTGGATTCCTAAAACACTACTGCAAAATCACTGATATTTTTTTTTTTTTTGTCCAAATTAAGGGCATGTACATCAGTGGTTGCTTTATGGATGGATTATAGCAAAGAGTATCTAAAGATGCTTCCTATTTTAAGAGTTCTAGTAAGTCAATTTCAGCAGGATTAGTACATTTGATATATGTCATTACTCACAGGGGACTATTTTGCAGTAGAGGACAGAGGAGTTAATTATGAGGGAAATGCAAATACAGATTCCCTTTGCTGTAAACCCATCTCCAGGCTGGAGATACAAAGAACTGCTATTGCCATGTGCTCCCTGCTACCCAGGGTTTGCACCTTTTTGGTAGACTCGGAAGTACTAAATAACTATGGCATTTAGTATTATTTCCATGCAACTGCAAAAGACTACATGGCTAAGCTTTGGCATTATTAGAGGGCAGACAGACATTGATCTGTTCTGGCCGCTTCCCCCCACCTCCCAAAAGGTGACTTGGGAGAGAGCCTAAAAAAAAAAAAGCTATTTTGCAAAGAGCTAACTTAAAATATAGTTTGATGATGATTTATATTGCTTGATGGGTGAAATTACAAATTGAAAAGTTCCACATACCTGCACCAGTGTGTCCTCTAAAATGCTGTGTCTTTGCCCCAGAGCTCCATTCCCAACAGGCTACTGTATTATCAAAAGATCCTGTTACAAGCTTTTGTTCATCAAACTTCACTGCAGCACAAGTGTGTGTCTGAATACCATATATGCACTGACCTGTGCTTACATCCCACAGTTTTGCAGACAAGTCATCTGATCCTAAAATATAAAAGAACAGGGTAATTGGAAGCAAAAGGTAAATAGTGTTTCCAATCCTATACTTGTCTTAATCATTCTGCAGTTCCATGGAAATACTCTATGGTGGGCAGGGTCCTCTGGAGGTCAACTCTTCCAACCTGCCTACTCAAGCACAGCTGCCTAGAACCAGTTGCCCAGGACCATGACCAGCTTTTGAGTATGTCCAAAGATGGATGCTCCACAATCTTTCTGGGCAACCTGTGCTCAGTGACAGTAAAAAAAGTGGCTTAGAGGGAACTTCCTGAGTTTCAGTTTGTGTCCACCGCCTCTTGTCCTGTCACTGGGCAATACTGACAAAAGTCTGTCTCCATCTTCTCTGCACCCTCCCATCAATTATTTATGTTCATTGATAAGATCTGTCCTGAGCCCTCTCTTCTTTATAATAAAAAGTCCCAGCTCTCTCAGCCTTTCTTTATATGAGAGATGCTCCAGTCCCTTCATCATCTTCATGGCCCTTTGCTGGACTCTCCGGTATGTCCATGTCTTTTTGTACTGAGGAGCTCAGAACTAGACGTGGTACTGTGAAATGTGGCCTCACCAGTGCCAAGTGGAGAGGAAGGAGAGTCTCCCTCAACCTACTGGCAACACTCCTAAAGCAGCCCAGGATACTATTAGCCTTCCTTGCAGCAAGGGCGTGTTGGTGGCTCAGTGTTCAATGTGGTGTCCACCAAGCTGTTTCTGCCAAGCTGTTTTCCAGCTGGGCGGACCCCAGCACATACTGGTGCGATGGAGTTGTTCTTCCTCAGGTGCAGAGCTCAGCATTCCCCCTTACTGATAATACTTTCTAGCTGCCTGAATGGCAAATAAACCCTAGTTTTAAGTCTCAACGCTACAGTAAAGCCTCTTGTTTCCATGTTAATTGAGATACTAGATGTCTGGCCTTTCAGTTTCCTCATACCCTATTAGTACCTTCCATAAATTCCAGCACTGCCTCTAACTGTCTATTGAAACAGATGCATGGAAGTTCTACAAATACAACACTCCCAGGTTTGCAGAGCCACTGGCTATACTGCAAGCGTTAGTTTGTTTCAGGTAGGAAAGGAATCCACTAAAAGGAAAAGCAAATTGTCATTAATCGTGGCAGGGGTGGGGAGGAAGAGAAAATAAGTAAGTGTAAGAGTCCAAGTTTTCTGTTCTTCTTACCTGTACACAGAAGTCCATCTTTATAGTAAAGTGCATATACTCTGGCACTGTGACCAATTAAAGAGGATGTCTCAAAGGCTTCATGGTCCTTCAGTTGCTTCATCCTTAAAATAGCCTTTAGGTAAACCTTCTTCCAGTGTAGAGGATCCTGAACAGAGTCATCAATTTGCCAACCCAAATTCTTACATGCAGTCTGCCACACCTCTGTACAGGCACTTATAACCTTATTCCACTGCTTAGAGACGAGGCAACATGTGAGTAAGGTCTGAGGATCAAGCCATTTTAACAGATAAAAACTAAGTTCCAATGGAAGAAGTTTGAGGAAGTCCCTCTTGAGAAGAATCTCTAGATTATTGGAGAGGTGCCTGAGCTGGACTGTTCCACTCAAGCTAATCAGGTGATCCAGAGTTTCATTTTTCTGCAAGTCCGTCAGAGAAAGAAATGTAATAGAAATGTTATCAAGCCATGCTTCAAAGTCCTTTTTCTCCATAAGGTTATGGAAAAATTTACCTGTGATACATCAAAATACTGTGTTAGTTCCATTGAGAAAACGAGGCAAGCATCACATCTTTATTACTGGTACATCAGTACTCCAAATGGTACTCACATAGACTGAAGTAACCAAACACATTTTAAGCTACTCATTAGGTTAGGACTAAGCATTTGCATCCACTTTGAGCTATCATTTGTTCTGCATTGGAAGCGAATTGTGTGGAGCTAGTGAATATTAGCATTCATTATGAATGTTAACATCTTTCTTGTTCTAGGTTAACACTTCCAAATTCTGAATCCAATAAGGTCAGGGTTCGTTTAAGTTTCAAACCTATCACAGCAAATAAACACTGTCTTACAGTTTACTCATGGATTATACTGATAAAGGGAAGAAGCCAAAGCATATAAGAAGAGTGATAAGCTAGCCACTGACAGAACTTATTCATACCTTTGTCCTGAACTATTCTGAACACAAAGTGTTCTGAAAAATTGTGTTAAATGATCTGTTTGCCATCTTTTTGTTTGGCACATGTAAAGACTGTAGATTGTGCTGGTCTAGTATCAGTTTTGACATGTTTGACCTAACTTTTTTCTTCCACATTCCTGAGTTGTTGTTTTTCCTATTTTCTCAGTTTATTTCCAATTAAAAGAATTAACTGTGAAACTGAAGTTTTGAAATACTACCTCCTGAACTATGCAACCTGTGTGCATTTATACTATCCTGTGGCATCTCAAGTTCCTACAATAATCTTGGATGTGCGATTAACAAGATAAATACTGGGCAAACAGTTAAAAAGCCATAATTACTTATTTTCTATGGAAGATCTAATTCTATTCATTAGACAACTGGCTGAATTTAATTCATAGAAGCTCCCAAAACCAAAAAATTGAGGCATCTGAGTGGGAGTCCATAATGTGTTTATTTCTATACAGGCATTTTACCCTCATAGAGTAAGATCTTAGGGTACATCTCTTAACATGGCATAGTAGTACAGAAAAGTACAGTCTTGACTATGAAAGGCTACACATGGCATGCAGTTGTTGATAAAAACATGAGATAGCGGGTGTCAAGCGCACTGAAACAGCTGCTTTTTTACCAAGTCACAAGTTCATACTGCTGACTTACCAGCCTTCCTCAGCACATATGGCACCTTGGCTGTTCTAACAGGCATGTGTTCGCTTTAAAATAAACCAAAATCTTTAACTGGCTTCTTATAAATAAAAATTCGGTGAGCTCTAAGGCGTTTGTTGCCTTCGCTACATGAAGCCAATACCGAAATCAAGGGCTGCTGCGAGGCCCGCAGGCCGCGCTCAGAGCTACGCGCAAGCGGCTCTTCTCTGGGCGTTCCGCGGCCGGCCCGCTCCACTCCCCCCGCCCGCCCCCGCGCACCTCCGCACGCAGAAAGCACGGCGAGAGCTGGAGACTTTTAGCGCCGCTCGCCCGAGTCTCGCGGGCCG